>JAMLFY010000323.1:0-41823 GCA_030441495.1 Dalbergia oliveri | reverse complement strand
ATGTGTTGTCTATGTGTACTGTCATGTTAAGTATTGCCATGCATACATAAAATCTCTGTTGCATTCATACCATCAAGACTCATGCTAAAGGAACCCACTTCGGATAATAAGCTTTGAGAAATTAAAACTGAACCTATGCATGAACACCTCTTTTATAACGAAACCCAAAGTGGCTGGGGTGATGACGATGACACTTGTGTTAAAGTCGGGAGCCTACTAAGAATCTTAAATAGTTCTCACCCCTTTGTTTCCCTCCGTGTCGTCTCCAGACGGGATTGATGCGGATGTTCGTGATCTTCCTTGAGGCGCGGGCATAGGAATCACGTCATCTAGCAGATCAGAGGGCGTAGCGGAAGCATGAAGACTAGTCTAGCTTTGCTAATACCTTGTTTTACATTAGTTGAAAGTTGTTTGGTGTAATTGACAACCTTAGATGTGCTTATATTTATAAGGACATCGTTGTTATGTTATGATTATGATATACTATTATAATTTATGTCATGATTATCCTATGGCGTTATGATGATGTATATCCTGGTTGTTATGTTTCTTGTTTAGTAGTCGGTCCCTATGCGCATGCGCGGCTTGCATTTTAAGTCTTAAGTTCAAAAAGAAAAATTTGGTCGTATTTTTAGTACTCGTATTTTAAAGAAAGCCAAGTCAAGTTCTGAAACGAAGACGTAACCTAATGATTAGCCGAATGCGACTCAATCGTACTAGGTGAAAGTTAGGGTGTTACAACCACCCTCATATAACCACCCTAAACCAACCATCTCACCTTCCCCTGATTTTACAATAACCACCAAAACTTCACCTCACCGATTGCCTAGGATTAGCTCAACTTAACTAGCCATCGCTAGATTTAATATGGGGTAATAGAGGGAAACACATCACTTCCTTGCTTTAATTTATCTTTCTCATCATAAACATGCAACTTCCTTGGATTACCTCATTGGGTCACCTCCCATAACCGTTACTTCCTATAGTCTGAAGGATCCTCTATTAGATCACCTCTCATAACTATTAATTCCTGGAGTCTAGAGGGTCATTTCCATGTGTTTTATGTCACCTTAATCTTAGCATGTTATTAAGAGATGCAAAACATGAACATATCATAACTTATCATCTAACATATCATGCTCATAATTCTCATAGATCATGCATCTTAATCATTCATTTATAATCTCATCATGTAACAAAATCATCATGTCATTGATCACATAAACATGCTTCACATATCTTCACATAAATCCATAAGCAAAATATCAATCATTATCATTTAACAATAAACATGCTCCTACCTAGTATGCTGGAAATCAAGGACCGGACTCAACTAATGCATATGCTATGCTTACAATATATATATATATATATATATATATAACATACTAGGAATCATTACTCACATAACTCACAACTTAAGCATATATGGTTATCAATCCACGTTATCTTGTTTAGAACATACTTATTTGAACATTTAGGGTTCTGGTAATCGATTACATGTGTTGGTACCAGAATTAAAAACTCTAGGCAGAAGAACATATGACAATCGATTACATGCTGATAATCGATTACCAAAGCCAAAAACTTGTTCTGGGTATGAAGAACATATGGTAATCGATTACTAAAGTCGGTAATCGATTACTAGGTCAACAACTTGTTTTGTTTACAAAGAATCATCTTGGTAATTGATTACATGGACTGGTAATCGATTACTGAAATCCCGAATTCGAGAAATCAAAGTTTTAACACATTTCAAGCTCATTCATTTTAAGACCATTTTAAAACATCATTCTAACATTCCCTTTGAAATCATGCTCACGTTGCCACAAAACTAACAAGCTCTTCACTAAAGTTTTGTACATCGTAGAAGATTCAAGCCTCAAAAAGAAAACAAAAACCAACATTATATCATGGCCGAAAATACATTCAAAAGAAATAGCCATGATCAAAATTTCCATTTGAGATACAAGGGCAAGTTTTTGAGCTCTAGGGATTTAGGTGATAATTGTAACACCCTAATAATTAACCCAATACGCCTAGGTCATCTGATTAATTACTAGACTTTACTCTTTGCTTCAGTTCTTAATCATGCTTTGAAAATACTTAGTGAAATTACGAGCCATTTTTTTAAAACATAATTGAAAACGTGAGCCGTGCATAACGTGAACAATAATCGGATAAAGCAGAAATAAATAGACATATCATGAAGAACACATCATATTGGCTCCATCATATGACATCCATAATTACATTTCACATAGATATTTTGCCTACCAAGAGAGTCAAGCTAGATGTAGACAATCGAACAAAACATAAATAAATAACACTTCAGAGATAGGAATAGATATCCGAGTTCACGCTCAAGGTCTAGCAATACGTTCCTCAAGGATAATAAGCTCTTCACAAGATAACGTGCATCTACCAGGTGAGAGCATCAACGAGAATCATGAACATCACCATCACTTTCTGAAGACGAGATGGAAAGAAAGAAAGAGGGAATGAGAAACTTATAAAAGAATCTAGTAGGTACTCACCTCATATGCATCGTGTCATCATCATCGTCCCAGAAACCTCGGTTTCATTATGAAAATGTGAGCATGCTAAGATTCATTTATTAGTTCGGAAATATACTTACCGAGGTCGTTCATTTAATCATGCGTCTTATAATGCATCATAAACTTAGCATGTCATGTTTATAATGAACTTTTCCTTTCATATATAATAACATAATTATGCATAAGACACATCACATTCCTCATCATGATATCATAAATACTATGCATAGAAGAATATCATATTTCTCATCATTATCTCATAAATACTATGCATAGAAGAACATCATAATCACATAATACGTTACTTAGTTCCTTAGGTGACTTAAAGTTACTTTCATCATCATTTTCCTGGGCCACCCTATACTCCACCCTTTTGGGAGTAATCTAGGTTATGAGCTCATACCTTACTAGTCGTCACTAGCATATACTTATCCCTTTTGATAAGTTAAAATCCCGACTCTACCCTTTTGAGAGAACAGTTTAAGGGGCAAGAATCACCTTTTCACCACCTATAGTCTGATGGGTTCAAAGGATCATTTCCTCATAAGTTTAAGTCACCATTAAGTCTTTGCATGTTATATCATAATACAACTCTCAATTCATAATCATCAGGATGCATAAACATTCTCATTGTTTGCAACAACAACTATAACATGCAAACCATGAAGTTATTCAATGAAATCAAATACTTAATAAGCATCAAATTACTACATAGACTTATCATTTCAAACATCAAAGAGGCATCATCATAAATTCTCACAGAAAAGCTCCTTAAACAACGAACTTTAGAATAGGGTAACCTCAATCATTATCTTACTTTCTTATGCATCTAAGGGATTCATTATCATTATTACCCTTAATTATAACCTTCAAGTACATTATTAAACCACATGGGACAGCATAGGTAGTAGGTTATATTTAAGGCTTTACGGTGTGCTAGAAGTTGCATCTTTAACCCTTTCTTGTTACAGCTTTCCCTATGATGCTAAAATTAATTACTAAACCAATTATGAATCATTTTCACTTATATAGACATAATAAAATCTGATTCTTATAGCTTTTAATGGTTCTGGACAGAATGTATAAATTTCATTCTCTAGAGTCCTAGAAATCTTGCTTTTACGGTTTACTAGGAAGCTAGTTTTATCTCTAACATGCATAGAATTATTCCTTTAGCAATAAACCATAATTATCACAACTTCAAACATATTAAACCATCATCATACAGTAGTACTAAACTCATATTAGTGGCTGAATCATGAACCTCATATAATTGCTTAAAGTCACATTTCAAGTACACATGTGATATTAGTTTACCGTAAAATATTTGCAAAACCTTAAAACTCCTTTAGAAACTAATTCTTTTTGTTAAACTTGAAAGAAATCATAGGACTTTAGGCCTTCCTTAATCATGAGGCCGATTTATACATTGAAAGAATGTTCATGATTAAAATTTTCACTTAAGATAAAAGGAGCAAGTCTTGAGCTTTAGAGATTTAGGTGATAACTGAATCATAAACATAATATGCAAATCCCTTTCTTTATCTTTAAGATTTAAGGTGATGACTTGGAAATTAAACATGATATGCAAGACTTGAAATTTAAACATGATGCAAGAAGTGAAGGCGGTAGTCCGCACTGACCAGTGAAGGAGAAAAGAATTCTTATTATATCTTATTAAGCTCCAAACTCAAGACTTCTTAAAGAATAAATTCTTTGACTCCAATAATCTTAAGGAAATTGAAAGTGAGCTTAGAGTTCTTATTACCATGGTTCCAACTTTGCTTGTGATACTTGGGCAAGTCTTTGAGCTCTAGGATTCTTAGGTGATGACATAATAATAAACATGTCATGCGTTGATTCTTTTAGCCATTATAAAATAAAGTGAGAGCATAAAATAAATATGAGATGCAACCTTTTATTATCTTTAGAGATTAAGTGACAACTTGAAACATAAACATGAAATGCAAGCTTGGAAATTTAAACATGAGAATGCAAGTTCATTTATTCATTCTTGAGAATTTAGTGATGACATAGAAAGTAAACATGGTTATGCAAGGCATAAACTTAAACATGGATGCAAGTTCATTTTATTTCTTTACTAGAGCTCCTCCAAGACTTTAGAGAAATATAAATTCAACCCAATATATCTTAGCAAGACAAAGTGAAAAATACATCTTTCAA
Source organism: Dalbergia oliveri (assembly GCA_030441495.1). Lineage (NCBI taxonomy): Eukaryota > Viridiplantae > Streptophyta > Magnoliopsida > Fabales > Fabaceae > Dalbergia > Dalbergia oliveri. The sequence continues at coordinate 37,081 of JAMLFY010000323.1, read as the reverse complement.
GTTCTAAACTCAAGATCTTTATTTTTACATCATAAAAACATCATTCTTTAAAGTTTTGCATCAAGTGGAATTTTCAAGCTTTAGAGGCCTAACTTGTGATGGATTTACAACCAACACTCAAGGTCCTCATCATCAAGCTATCATCATATTCCCATATAGGCCTTATGGCCGAAATGTTCAAAGGAAAAGAAAGAAGAAAACCGAATGGAAAAGCTAGAGAAAGTCCATGAAATCATCATTTTGAACCAAGAACAACACTTAGCAAAGCATAGAAATAAGCTTAAAGACAACTCCTTACCTAATTTGTTTTGAAGGAAAGGAAAGAACTTGGTTTCTTGAGTGAAATGAAAGAAAATCTCTTAAAATTGAAGAAGGTTTCAGCCAAGGGGAGGAAAGAAAGAAAGCTTTTGGTGCTTTAAAAACTAGAATTGTGTAAGTTATGATTCAAGGCTTCTAACACTCCTCAAGCATGCCTATTTATAGAGATTTTGAAGCTCATAAATGGACAAGAAAAGGAGGAAATCTGACCAAATTTGAGGAGGAAACAAGGAAGAAAAATCATCTTGTTTGGTGGCTTAAAACATGGAATCATGTTTTCATGGTTCTTTGTTTTCATACCTTGGTTTTTGTGCATTCTTTGACAAATTTTCTGATGCATTATGGACAAATAATTTCGTCCATTACAGCCCATGGAAGAGGGAAATTTGTGTGTTCTGGAACACCCTCCAAATTACCACATTTACTCGAGTATGGACATAGTAATTAGTAGAATATTACTGCAAGTTCCGAATCTATACTAGTTGAAATAATCAATGACACGAAATGTCGCAATACATATACTATCATAACGAGATTTACATATAGGGGCATAAGGTCGCAGTCACTATATACACATCATAAGGGCAAGACCAACAAAAGGACTCCGAAAAGTAGGACTTTATGCCGAACGAGGCTAATCCCCCTACCTAATACCTAACCTACTCAAACACCCTGGACAAAACATATGTACATATACAACAGAGCAAAAGAAAACCAAAAGTACATCAGTCTTGTAGGTAGGTAAGGTCCTAACACTATCCTATCTCTATGTACAATACATCCGTCTCTGAGGTCTCTACTCCTCGTGCAGGAAGCCATTGGCCATCGGGGCGATGACCTCACCTCCGCCTGGGCACCTGGTCTCAGCAAGATCTGAGTTAGATGAGGAGGATGACGAAACGGGTGCATCGCCCGATACACGGGGTGGAGCGAGGGGAATCTCAAACACTACAGGGATGGGCCATGTGAAGGGGCACCGTCATAAAGGAAAAGCGGGGTCAAAGTCCGCGGCAAAGACCGAAGTCTGAAGGAGCGATCAAAGAACATGTAGATCCGAACCTGGAATAACCAACGGCGTACATGTAGTCAATGCCCTGATCATATTGCCACACCCATTGTGCGATCATAGAAAAACACCAGGGAAGCATCTGCGAATCTGAACAATATAATACATACAACTTGAGGGTGAGAATAATATAAAATTCTCAGGAGGGTAGTTTCCCATATACTACATGCATATAAATATTCATACAAGGTCATACACAGAAGTCTTGAAAACCTATAGGCCGGGAACTAAGGATAACAATAATAATCGATCGAGTAATAATATGTGCAATCAGAAACTCCATTTCTCATATCTTTTCAATTCTCAACATAGGGAAGGCTTATTTTCACAGAGAGATACATTCACATTTCACAATTTCACAGAGGACCATAGACCTAGGACATGAGCTCATTCTATTTCAGATCACCGAACTTCATTTTTTCCATTTCCGTATCACTCAGATGTCTATGCCTAGCCGACACGTCTATCAACTCATAATTTTCTAGGGAAGTCCTTCTTTTTGCCTTCCCTCTAAATTCTTTCTAAGCTTGTTTCTTTTCCCATATGTTTCAAACATACACATTAAGATATGCACATACTATCATAGAATTTCAGCCATTTCCACATCTCATTATCCTGGCAGAATTGAAGTTCCAGGCACAACAATTTATTACCATACCAAACAACCATTCCAACCTTAAGGAAAATTTCACATGACACTTCAATGTGTCTAAAACAACCTGTAAAAATTTCAGGGCAATCAGAGTTATATAACCACTTCAATAAAATAGACAAATCTGGTGGTCAAGCCACAAATTCATAGTCCAGACTTGTGTTCTCAAAATATTTAGCCCTAGAATTCGATGGAATCATGGTACAAGAAAATTCACAGAGGTATTTCAACATGTTATTAGTCTTGTGTAAAAATTTCAGGAGCTATCTCAATCAATTGCTATGATGAAAAATTCAAGTTTGTTACTTCAGTCTCAACAATTCAGCAACAGTTACAATTCGGTTCCTAATTTTTTTGAGGCATCAAACCTTAGAATTAACCCCTAAGAAAATTCGTGTGTTTAGTTCTAAGAGGTTAACTACAACATATAATTTTCATGGCTCATGAAACCACCCACAAAATTTCCAGAAAATTCGTGAAAAGTTCTGATTACAAAACAGAAATCAGTCCAGCAACCTAGTTCCAATTTCACTTGAGAGAAAACCCATTTTAAAACCATCCAAACACAACACAAAAATTCATACATCAATATCAATATGTTAACCATCAGTATCATCAAAATTTTTGGAATTAGGGCAAGCCAAAACAGAATTGAAAAATTTCACAAGGAAGGCAGGAGAAAACCTACTCTTGAAGGTTCATCAAGTCTCTATCTCTAGCTTGCTTCAAGGTGGGATTTCTTCACAACCAAAACTCCCCACACAACTTCAAACCCTCCTCTGATCACTGATGGATGTGCAAGAAGGATGGGGTTCTTGAAATTTCAATCGGTTATAATTGTAGAGGTGGAAGTGTAGATCAATTTTTGTGAAGGAAGATTTGGGTTTTGATGATTCTAAGCTAGGGTTTTTGTGAGATGAAAGCAAGATGGAGCTCTTGGCTATGGAGGCACTTCTTCCTCTGGTTTTTCCCTTGCAAGGCCGAGTTTGATGCTTGGCTTGGTTAAGAAGATTAAGTGACTAGGCTTGTCATAAATGCAAGGCAAGATATTTGTAAAAATCATGATGAATTTGGTGACTAGGCTATGATGGATGGCTAGGATTTGATCTTGGATTCCAAGATTAAATCTTGGCCTTCCACTTGTCTTAATTTGGGATATTATCTAGTTGTAGTAATGGGTGTGTCTTTCAGTGTTAAAAACTAACCAAATCTACCGAACGGGTGAACATACCCACCTACCGATATTATCCCGTAAAGCAATTCTAAGCATAACATTATCATTTCCACACATGTCTAATCCTATTTTCATGTTCCATAACTTTGGGCACCTCTGGGTCCCTAATTTTCCAGTTTTCCTGGCCCCCGGGCCTACGGGCCCGCAAAGTACTATTCAAATTTTTTTTTTTGTACTCGCTCATGGAGCCGTGCTCATCACAACCACGTTTGCCAAGAATTCTAATATTCCTATTAAGTTTTTCAATTATATTTGAAGAAAACTAGGATGTTACATGTTCCATGTATTATTTAGGTGTAGGAAGGTATTCTTTAAATTAGAGAATTTACGATTAAGGGCTTAGGTGAATTAGTAAGCAATTTGATGTTTTTAAGCAATTTTGGGTTCTAATCAATCTAAATAAATAATTTTGACTCTAGATTAATAATTAGAATTTAATAAGCTTTAATTTGAGCCTAATATTGCTTAGGTTTCATTAGACGAATCGAAAATCCCAAAATTCGCAAACTCAGAAAATAGGAGCAAAATGGTCATTTCGCTGAAAAAATGCCCCGAGGCCACCTAGCTAACCAATAGACAATCATAACTTAAAAACATGTTTTAAAACATTTTAGGTGAGGTTCGGGCTCAGTCTGATGTATCCCAATCTTAAAAAAATGCAAGGTGTTTTGGTCATTTCGCGTGAGGAGTTTAAATTAGGATTCTTCTCCTCTATTAACACCTAACACAAACAATCCCTCAATTATCATCAAAACATCCCCGAGAATGGGTGGGGCCCACAATCCTCATTTTTGAGTAAAATAATAGGGGCATTTTGGTCATTTTACACTTACAAAAAATCGGGGTTCTTAAACTTTCGCACGAATTGCTCCTAACCTTTCTTCTAATGTTATATTCCTTTATTGAATTATTTTGTCGTCTCGAATTATATGAAAAATTACCTAGGGAATGGGTTCTGAGTCCAGGAAAATTACAATAAAATTGGGGTGTTACATGAGGGCTATCCGCTGTTCCTGCAAGTGCCTAGAGAGGATAATATCTAATGGCAAGTTGCCTGGGATGTTACATATTCTCACTAATATCATGAAAATACAAGTGAGATCAGTAGCTAAATTATTTAGTTCATAAAATAGTTTTAAAACACAAAATCTTGTTCATAACATTTAAGACACCTAAGCTTAGAAAATTTTGAGACATAGGCTATGGGCACTTATGATTAGATGAACTCATCTAAGTCCATCATCATCATCACAAGGCCTAAATGGCTTCCTTGGAATCTCCATTTTAAAACTTCATGTTGGATACTTGGGCAGGTCTTTGAGCTCTAGAATGTTAAGTGATGACATAAACATAACATGCTATGCATTATTTTATTCTTCATTAAGAAAGTGAGAGCATAAAATAAATATTAGATGCAACCTCATTATTATCTTTAAAGATTAAGTGATGACTTAAATATAAACATGAAATGCAAGCTTGGAAATTTAAACATGATAATGCAAGTTCATTTAGTTATTTCTTGAGAGCTTAGTGATGGCATCAAAATAAACATGCTATGCAAAGTATAAACATAAACATGAATGCAACTCATTTTATCTCAACTAAAGCTCTTACAAGACTTTAAGAGGAACATTCAACCTTAACCCAATTTGTATCTTTACAACATAAAGTGAGCTTTAGAGTTCTTAGCACCAAATCTTCAAAGAAGCCTTTGGTTTTAAATTCATCATCAAGCTCAAGAAAATGGACTAAGACATAAACCTCAACACTTATCTAAACAAGCATACAAAGAACTACATGTTCTTTATTTTATTGCTCATTGGCTTCAATCTAGAGTAAACTCTTAGAACGGCCGACCAACTTTAAGGTTGGCAAGGTAAGCTTAGAGCTCTTTGAAAACATATGATTAATTTTCTTACAAAAATTTTAGTGATATACTTAACATTTTTAACTTTGCTCAAGTAAGTAAGAAATCTAAATCATCAAGGAAAGGAAAGAACGAAATCTTTGAGCAAAGAAAAAGAAAGAAACCAAAAGCATATATTGTCCAAGACCATGTTTTTCAAGCTTTAGAGGTTTCTCACATGGAATCACAAGGCCATTATCTTAAACCTCATCATTAACGTAACGTCCCAATTTCCCGCCGCGTTAGAGTACAAATGAACTAATGCCCCTTAGGTCATTTTACCAGAAATTCAAGGAATACTGGCCCGGCAACCCTCAAATGGGTCAACTCAATGTTTGAAGGGGATTACGTTGTTATGAATGATATTCGAGGTGAAATCTCGTTTTTCAACTTTCGGCTCAAAATGACCAAAATACCCCTGCGTGTTCTACACGGGAAAAGGTGCCGTTTAGCCCGAAACTTTTCCAGGAAGTTTAGAATGATGTTTATGAGCAATGTTTGATGTTTAGTCGGGCTTGAAGGTCCGGCAGTTTTAGCAAAATTACCATTTTGCCCCTAGAACAGTGTAACAGGAGCCTAATGACGCAATTAAGCAAACCTAAGCAATATTAGGCTCTAATCGAAGATTAATTTATTTGATAATTAATCTAGAGTCAAAATAATTTATTAAGGTTAATTAGAACCTAAGATTGCTTAGATAAACTCTAATTGCATTCTTTAATTCAAGATTCCTAGTCATGGAATCTTGAATAGTGTTTCTCTCCAATTCCTTAAATTAAGGAATTGTGCCATACCTCATTTGACCAAAAGAATTATTTTAAATTACTAATCTAGTATGATTACTCTCTAATCAAGTCTTGACACTTCTAATTAACCAATTATCTTACCTAAACACCTTCTTACAAACTCCTAATCAAAACCTTAATCAAAGAACACTTAAACACATCCTTAAACCACAATTACATACAAAATCCCTTCCCCCTTGGCTGATGAGGGTGGCTGAAATTTGCCCCCTAAAATGGTGCCACATGTTGATTTTTGTTGCACTCCAAGCCCATACCTTAGGCCATACCTTGCCCATGCTTCAACCATGCTTGCCATGCCTAAGCCCATGCTTTTGTAAGAGATATTTCCTCCTCCCTTGGCCTTGAAAACCATCAGCCATTCCCTCTCCCAAATCAGCCAACATGTCTCATTTTTCTATAAATACCAAGCCTTGATGAACCTTGTCACACTTTGGTTCACTTGGTAAGTTCACACTTCTTGCAAATCCTCTCATTTCCTCTCAAACTTCCTCACTTTGACTGATTTCTTCCTTCAAGTTTCAAGAAGATTTTCCTTCTCCATTTCATCAAGAAACAAGCTTTCTTTCATATCTCTCAAGACTTCTTTAGGTAGGGGTGTTGTTTTAATGTTTTTGCTTGTGTTCTTCAAGAAAGTTCTAGTTTTTCTCTTGGTTTCAAACTCTCCCCTTCCCCTTTTTTCGGCCAAGAGGCCTTTTCATAACATGAGCTTGATGATGAGGTTTCAAGATAATGACTTGTTGTTGTCATGTGAGAAACCTCTAAAGCTTGAAACAACTTGGTCTTGGACCATACATACTTGTGTTTCTTTCTCTCTTTTTTTGGTCTCATTTTCTGTTTTTCCTTTTCTTCCTTAAATGATTTCAGTTTCCTTTGCCTTGGTTTGAACAAAGTTTGCTAAAAATGTAAAGTAGATCACAAAAGTTTTGTTAAAGAAAACTAATCACATGATTTCAAAGAGCTCTAAGCTTACCCTTGCCAACCTTAAAGTTGGTTGGCCATTCTAAGAGTTTTACTCTAGATTGAAGCCCATGAGCAATAAAATAAAGAATATGACTTAGTCCTTGTAGTTTTGTTTAGACAAGTGTTGAACTTTGAGTCCATTTCCTTAAGCTTGATGATGAAGTTCAAACCTTAAGATTTCTTTTGAAGTCTAGGTGCTAAGAACTCTAAAGCTTGCCTTATGATACATAATGGGTTGAGGTTTATGTTCCTCTAAAAGTCTTGTAAGAGCTCTAGTTAAGATAAAAACAAGTTGCATTCATGTTTAAATTTATGTCTTGCATCTCATGTTTATTTTGATGCTATCACTAATTTCACAAGAGTAAATGAATGAACTTGCATTACCATATTTAAATTCCCAAGCTTGCATTTCATGTTTATATTTCAAGTCATCACTTAATCCTTAAAGATAATAATGAAGTTGCATCTCATATTTATTTTATGCTCTCACTTTACTTTCTAATGAAGAGTAAAATGAAGTGCATAGCATGTTTAAGATTATGTCATCACCTAAATACTCTAGAGCTCAAAGACTTGCCCTAAGTATCCTAAAAAGGGAACTCTAGTCAAAAAGAAATGGATGAGTTTTAGTATGATTACTATAATGGTTTGATTTTGTAAAATGTGAGAATGATTCTAAGAAAATGTTGGAAAACCGTTTTATGAGGTCTCAAGATGTTTAAATAGTTTGGAATGTGTCAAAAATCATGTTTCTCAAATTTAGGTTCTGGTAATCGATTACCATCCATGTAATCGATTACCAAAGGTTTTCGAAGGACTTTTGGTTTGGTACGATTATGAGAGGAGGTAACGATTACCACGACTTCTTCATGCCCAGAACCTGTTCTAAACCTGTAATCGATTACCTTATAGTGTAATCGATTACCCCTATGTTCTTTATTTTTCCTAAACAGATTTAACCCTAAGTAATCGATTACCATTGTATGTAATCGATTCCCGTTGTTTGAAACCCAGAATGAATTTAGCTCTGGTAATCGATTACTAGGAACATGTAATCGATTACCAGAACATTTTGTTTTCTAAAAATGTTCCAAGAGAAAACTAGTAACTTATGTGCATTTCAACCCAAGAGATTATGTGATTTTATTGGTTCATGATTTCAGTTCTATGTTTGGCTACTGTATAAATGTTGTTCTAAGGTGTTAAAATGTGTAAAATTATGTTGAGTGAAGCAAGGATCGATTTAGAAAAGTTAGAAAAGAATAAGTAACTTAAAAGGGATTAGAGATGAGAATTCTAGAACACCTTAATGCAAGAAATACAAATCGTTCTAGCATGATTAATTCAAGGATAAATGGTTCATAATTAGTAAGACATGTACAAGATCCCTTCATAAATGATTGGTTTATTTCTAAGTTAAGGTGTTAGTAAGAGACTAAAAAGGTTATAACTTAGAGAACATGCCTAGGAATCCCTCATAATTGGTCTAGGAATTAATTATGGAGCCTTAGGCGAAGATCTTAAAAAGGGCCACGAATGGAGATTTTAGAGCCCCTTAAGCAAATGATATTTTCTCCTTTCATGTGTAGTGCTGTATAGAATTGTAGTGGGTTCAAATCTTAAGAAAAGTCTAAGTGTTAACCTCTTGAGGGTAATAAAGATGCAAATACAAGTTTAAAGCCCGTAAGGGTCAAAGCATAAGACACTATGAGATAGGTGGACGAGAGAGATAATTATGATGATGAACCTCGTGCACACCTATGATGATGTAATTATATTAGTTCCTTGAGCATGAAACTTTATGTGATAATTTCATTTGGTCATATGATGAAATATTGTGTTTGAGATGCATAAGGTTTCGAAATATGAATGAAATAGAAATATGCTCATGTGAACTAGAAAGTTATTGAATTGAGAAAGTTCCATGAAAATGATGCATGTGACTGAGATTATGTGGCATGACTAATTTGAGGAAATTCGAGAGTAGCTGTTATGCCGCGAATTTCCATCAAATTGAGGGACATAAGAAAGTTTTTAAGAAAATGATGTTTAATGATGACATGCCGAGACGAAATTTCTCCCGCTCTAGGAGAAGGTTAGGGCATAGGCATTTACCTCCAAAGCACAAAGTCACTGGCTTAACTCAGTCGATGCGTTTTGAAGAAAGAAAAATATATGATGTTTAAGGTGACACACCGAGACGTACTTCTCCCTGCCCTGAGGGAGGTAAAACCATGAGGCATGGACATTAGCCTACCAAAGCACAAAGTTCTGGCTTAACCAGTCGATGCGTTTGAAGAAGGAAAAAGTCCCATGATGGGTGACCCTCAGGCCCCTACCCGCACTCCGGAAGTCGGGATTATGATGAATATGATTATGTTATGATTCGCTTATCAAGAGGATAAGTAAGAACTAGTGACGACTAGTTAAAGTATGAGCTCATAGCCTAGTTTAAGGGTGCGGTTACTATTATGATTGGTGTCACAAGTAAGAGAAAAGGAAAGATATTCAAGAGAAAAGTTACATGCCACTTATATGTTGTTTGTTATTTGTTTGATTTACATAAAGTAATGCCATGCATCCATGAACTTATGTTGCATACATGCATTAAGAATCATTATAAAAGACATGGACCTTGGATAAATATCTTTACGAAACCTCATAATGAACCTATGCATGCTTAACCTTTTCATAATAAACCCAAGGTTCCTAGGGACGTGAACGATGACACTAGGATAGAGGATTTCCTCCTGAGATTCTTTAGCAAGATTCTCACCCCTCTTTCTGTTTCTTTCGTTACGTCTTCAGACATCGATGGCGTCATTCGTGATTTTTGTTGACGCACCCGTGGGAGCGCATGACGATCCTGTACCACAGCCCACCACTTCGAGGGTCGTTGTGCCATACGCATTTTTGCATACATGGGACGCTTGTTTGCCTTTCCATTTCCAGCTTTAGATTCACTTCGGCCTCTCCCTTTGGCGACGACATGATTTTTGAGAAGACACGACCCCGTGACGAGCAAACCGCGCCCGTTCGGCATCTTCAGCGGTGCGAGGTTACCCCGAGTACGTGCCTAGCTCGAGACGTTCGGAGACCCATCAGAAGATCCTCATTCTCATCCTTCTCAGGGCTCCGCCTCCGTACCCATGGATATCGGATGGGTAGCGAGGAGACGGTGACGTACAGAGGTCAGCACGACGTCCGAGATGTGCCCTCACCGTGGCGGGCATGCCGCCCATCCTCCCTTCCACGCATTGAGGAGCTTGCCCAGTTCATTGGATATGTGCCACCGAGGGATGAGAGGAGCGTCCCATAGCTCGAGGGAGGGAGAGTCTTAGCTTGGGTATCTTTTGGGGTCATTTCATGTATTTGTCTTCATGTTTCTTATTTTATGTTATTGTACTGCAAGCTCTGCCCACTAGTATGGGTAAGACTTTATTTCGTTATATTTTGTAGTGATGTACTAAACTATGTTATTAATGTGATAAGGAATGATGTTTATGATGGATGTGTTCTTTAATACTTATGTTCGTATGTTTTATTTATTCTTCCGTTTCACGTTGTATATGTCACGGCAAAGGCTCGCACTTTGTTTTATATGAATCATTTCAAAAAAAAAATTTACCTATTTTCTGTAAGTATTTTGCAAATGAATTTAAAGAGAAGTAATAACTAATATTAGTCTTGAATACGTGTGGCGTATTGGGATTAAATATTAGGGTGTTACAATTAAGCTAAAGTTTTTCATATGAAGAGGTCCAAGGCCAAAAATGAAAAGAGGAAAGGAAAAGCTTGAAAACCAAGAGAAAACTAGAACTTTTCTTTAAAGAAAGTAAAGAAAACTTTGAAATAAAACCTCTACCTAAAGAAGTCTTGAAAGAAATGAAAAGAAGCTTGTGTCTTGAAGGAATAAGAAGTCAAAATCTTCTCTTGGAGGAGGAGGATTCGGCCACAAGGGGTCTCAAGGAGGATGAATTTTCCTTGAGAATGCAAGTTTAGAAATGGAAAGGTTTGGTGTTTGAGAGGTGGTTTGAGGTGAGGAAGTGGTGATTTAAGGTTGTTTGTGGATTGTGGTGGTGGAAGGTTTCTTTAGGGAGGAGGAAGAAGAACAAGATGAGAGAACTTTGAGAGAAAATGAGAGAAAAAGCAAGAAAGCTAAAACTGAAAGTTTCTAAAGTGTAACAAAGTTCTTAAAGCTTGGTATTTATAGAAAATTTTCAACATTGAGGCTGATTTGGAAGGAAGGCCGACGGCCTTTCATGGCTTTGAGGAGGAAAAATATCTCTTGATTAGTATGGTTGTGAGTATGGGCAAGGCATGAGGATGGCTTCAAGTATGGTCCAAAGTATGGCTCAAGGAATAGTCTTCGGAGTGAAACAAAATCAACATGTGATGAATTTATGGGGAGGAGTGTTTAGCCGAATTTGTGCAGCCAAGGGGAAGGATGATTTGTTCATGTAATTGTGGTTTAATGATGTGTTCAGGTGTTTCTTTGATTAAGGTTTTGATTAGGAGTTTGTAAGAAAAGTGTTTAGGTGAGGTAATGGTTAATTAAGGTTGTCAAGACTTGATTTGGGGGTGGTCTTATTAGATTAACAATTTAAAACCATTCTTTAGTCAAATTAGATCATAGACAGTTTCCTTGATTTAAGGAAATTAGTGAGAGAAAATACTATTCAAGATTCCATGACTAGGAATCTTGAATCAAAAGATGTAATTAGAGTTTAACCAAGCAATCTTAGTTTCTAATTAACCTTAACAAATCATTTTGACTCAAGATTAATTATCGAAATAAATTAATCTTCGATTAGAGCCTAATATTGCTTAGGTTTGCTTAATTACGTCATTAGGCTCATTGTACACTTTCTTAGGTAAATGGTAATTTTGCACTAAAACTGGGGATTTTCTGACTTAATAACCATCATAAATCACTCATAAACAACATTCTGAAATTCCTGGAAAAGTTTCGGGCTCAAACGGCATTTTACCCGTAAACGCTAGGGTATTTTGGTCATTTTGAGCAAAGTTTAAAGCGAGATTTCCATTTGGATATTAAACATTACAGTTATAATCCCCTTCAAACATTGAGTTGACCCATTCAGATGTCTGTACCGTCCTCAATTCCCAAAAATGACCTCAAGGGAATTTTGGTCATTTGTACTAAAGAAAAAGGGTGTTTTAGTTAAGAGGGCTTATATGAATTGATTGGTACTACCTATGCCAACAAAGATGCACCTTTCTTTGTAGCCCATCACAAAAGAACTCCAAAATAAACGTGTTTACTTGGGGTTTTGGGATGGGTGCCTCCTGGAATTTCCCAGGGAGTGTGTAAGTGAGGACAAGCGCGCTGAAAAGACCCATGTTTGTTTGTGGAAGTCCGCAAGCCATAAAGCAGGCAGGGATGTTACAAATGGTATCAGAGCCTGCACCTCTCCTGAGTACGGTGTGGTTTGGGGCGAAACAGCGGAAGTTGGTGGGCATGTAATGTCGAGGACAAGGAGGAGTGATTGCCAGTGCAGAAGGCATGGATAAGTGCTGCCCTGCCTCTAAGCGAGAGTTACATGAATGAATCAATTACACACTTACTCTTAGAGGGATCCTAAGTTTATAGGTATAGGACTATAGAGTTAAGGAGGGCTTATATGAATTGATTGGTACTACCTATGCCAACAAAGATGCATCTTTCTTTTGTAGCCCATCACGAAAGAACTTAAGCAAGCGTGCTTGTTGGGATAATTTTGGGATGGGTACCTTCGGAAGTTTTCCCAGGGAGTGTGAGTGAGGATAAAGCACGCTGAAAAGGCTCGTGTTTGTTTTGTGGAGAATCAATCCATAAAGTAGAGGGATGTTATAGAAATCATGCCCAAGTGATCATTCGTTGCAGCATTCTATTTCAGCCCAGAATATGTATCGGTCTTGCTACGAATATGAAATTCCATATTTGGAGTATCATAAAAATTGAATTCCTAAAATCTCTATTTTGGCTAACATATTTTCATAAACTTGGAATCTTTAATATCATACATCAAAGATCATGTTTCAAAATATTGAAAACTCTGAAATCATATATAATAATATCTTTGTTCATGAAAATAAGTCATACTCTATTCAACATTCTTTCTAATATATCTTAACTGATATTTTAAAAAAAAACTTTGAAATCTCAAGTCTTGAAGCATAAAGATATCATAAACTCTTAACATGTTTAATAAAATAATAACTTATTAAATCATATATTCTTGCAATAAATCTCTTTGAGTTGCACATACAACATTTCCATAACATGCAATCTATCAATTATAGTCCCATGATTTTTAAAAATATATTTTCATGCTATAATCATAAATTATAATTTTTGGCTAGCTTGCTTGCAAAATCATATATATTCATATTTTCATCTCTAATTTCATATTTAACAATCATCATGCATAAAACATACGCATGATGTTTAAAAGTAAGGCCATGAGTTTGAACCCACTCATTGTTTGAAGCTAGGAATATGTGGGTGCCATCAACTTGACCTTGAGAGCTTGGAATGACATCAACAACTGCCATAAAGCAAAGACTCATAAGCAATTTATGGGTCTCTCTAGACAACTCTAACAAACCCTAACAACATTGGGAGCACCCCCACTTGACAACAAATGAGAAACAACAAAGCCCAAACCATGGAACGTGAAAAGGAAAGAAATGAGATGATAAAACCCACAAAAACTTTTACCTTTGATCCTGGAAGGAGAAGAATTGATGATGGATTGAGAGAAAGTGTAACATCCCTATTGCTTTATGGATTGACAACTGTTCCCACAAACCAACACACTTCAGCGTGCTTTGGCCTCACTCACACGTTTCCTAGGAAAACTTCCCAGGAGGTTACCCATCCCAAAATTACTCCAGGTCACCACGTTAACTATGGAGTTCTTTCGTGATGGGCTACAAAAGAAGATGCATCTTTGTTAGCATAGGTAGTACCAATCAATTCATATAAGCTCTCCTTAACTATATAGTCCCATACCTACAGGTCTCAAGATCCCTCTCATTCGGGTGTGTAATCGGTTCATTCATGTACCTCTCCGCTTAGTGGCCTTACTAGGAGTTGCTCCTTATCCATGCCTTCTTGCACTAGCGATCATTCCTTGCTCGTCATTGGGCGTTACATGCCCACAGCTTGCTTGGTTCGTCCCTGGACCACACCATAATGGGAAAGGTGTAGGCTCTGATACCATTTGTAACATCCCTGCGCTTTATGAATTGATGATTGTCCCCACAAACCAACACAGGTCTTTTCAGCGTGCTTGTCCTCACTCACACGTTTCTCAGAAACTTTCTAGGAGGTCACCCTCAGGTCAAGCACACTTAACTGTGGAGTTCTTTCGTGATGGGCTACCGAAAGGAGATGCATCTTTGTTGGCATATGTAGTACCAATCAATTCATATAAGCTCTCCTTCCCTGTCTAGTCCCATACCTACAGGTCTCAAGAACCCTCTCATTCGGGTGTGTAATCGGTTCATTCATGTACCCCTCCGCTAGAGGCCTTACTAGGAGCCGCTCCTGTCCATGCCTCTTGCAGACCGAATCACTCCTTGCCTCATCACCGGCGTTACATGATAATGTAACATCCTCCCTAGTACAACTCCATTATCTAACACCCTAATATTTCACCCCAATACGCCTAGGACGTATCAAGACTAATTATTAGTTATTACTTCTCTTTAAATTCATTTATAAAATACTTAGCGGAAAATATGGGTAAATTTTTTTTTTGAAATGATTTATATAAAACAAAGTGCGAGCCTTTGCGCATAACATAAACAACGTGAAACGGAAGAATAAATAAAACATACAGAACATAAACATTAAAGAACACATCCATCATAAACATCATTCCTCATCACATTAGATAATATAGTTTAGTACATCACAATAGAAATATAACAGAAACGTAAAGTCTTACCTATACTAGTGGGAGAGCTAGTACAATAACATAAAATAAGAAACATGATAACAAATACATGGAACCACCCCAAAAGATACTTCTAAGCTAAGACTCTCCCTCCCTCGAGCTATGGATGACGCTCCTAATCTCTCGGTGGCACATAACCAATGAACTGGGCAAGCTCCGGGTGCATGAAGACAGAAGGATGGATGAGCGTGCCCTCCATGACGTGGGCACACCTCGGACGTCGTGCCAACCTCCGCGGGTCACCGTCTCCTCGCTATCCATCCCAATATCCATGGGCGAGAAGGGAGAATCTCCAGAGAAGGATGGGAAGGGGGATCCTTGAAGGGGTCCGTATCCAAACGTCTCAGGCGAGGCACGGACTCCTGGTAACCTCGTATCGCTGAGATGCCGGACGGGCACGACTTTGCTCGTCACGGGTAGGGTCCTCTCAAAAATCATGTCGCCAAAGGGGGAGGTTGGGGTGAATCTAAAGCTGGAGATTGGAAAGGCAACGGGCGTCCCACGTATGCAAAATGCGAATGCACATCGACTCTCAAAATGGTATGACTGGTGATCTGGATAAGTGCAACTCCACACGGGCGCATCAACAAAAATCACGAACGACGCCATCGATATCTGAAGACGTAACGGAAAGAAGAGAGAGATGGGTGAGAACTTGCTAAAGAATCTCAGTAGGGAAACCTCTATCCTAGTGTCATCGTTACGTCCCAAGAACCTTGGGTTTATTATGAAAAGGTTTAAGCATGCACAAGTTCATTATGAGGTTTTCACAAAGGTATTTATCCAAGGTCCATGTCTTTTATAATGATTCTTAATGCATGTATGCAACATAATAGTTCATGGATGCATGGCGTTCTTTAGGTAAATCAAACAAACATCAAACAACATATAAGTGGCATGTAAATTTTCTCTTGAACATCTTTCCTTTTCTCATACTTGTGACACCAATCATAATAGTAACCGCACCCTTAAACTAGGCTATGAGCTCATACCTTAACTAGTCGTCACTAGTTCTTACTTGTCCTTTTGATAAGCGAATCATAAACATAATCATAATCATCATAATCCCGACTCCAGAGTGCGGGTAGGGGGCCTAAGGGTCACCCATCATGGGACTTTTTCCTTCGAAACGCATCGACTGGTTAAGACCAACTTGACTTTGCGCTTTGGGAGGCTAATGTCTATGCCCTCACGGTTTTACCTTCTCTCAAGGAGGAGAAGTACGTCTCGGTGTGTCACCTTAAACATCATATACTTTCATTCTTCGAAACGCATCGACTGGTTAGACCAGCGACTTTGTCGCTTTGGATGGCTCACGTCCATACCCCCACGGGTTTTCTTTCTCCTCACAGAGCAGGAGAAATGCGTCTCGACATATAACTTTAAACTTCATATTTCTCAAAAACTTTCTTTTTGTCCATCAAATTTGACGGAAATTCGGCGGCATAACGGCTCTCTCAGAATTTCCTCAAATTTGAGTCATGCCACATAATTTCAGCCACATGCATCATTTTCATGGAACTTTCTCATTGCAATAACTTTCTAGTTCACATGAGCATATTTCTTAATTTCATTCATATCTTTGAAACATTATGCATCTCAAACACAACATTTCATCATATCACCATATCAAATTTGGCACATAAAGTTTCATGCTCAAGGAACTTAACATAATCACATCATCATAAGTGTGCACGAGGTTCATAATCATAATTATACTCTCTCTCGGCCACCTATCTCATAGTGTCTTATGCTTTGACCCTTACGGGCTTTAAACTTGTATTTGCATCATTATTACCCTCAAGGGGTTGGCACTTAAACTTTTCTTTAAGATTTGAACTCACCAAAATTCCAATCAGCACTTAACATAAAAGGGCAGGAAATATATCATTTGCTTAAGGGGCTCTAGAATCTCCATTCGTGACCCTTTTAAGATCCATCTTCGCCTAAGGCTCCATAATCAATTCTTAGATCATTATTGGGATTCCTAGGCATGTTCTCTAGTTTATAAACCACTTTATATCTCTTATCATCACCTTAAACTTAGAAATTAACACCTAATTGTTTTATGAAGGGATCTTGTATATGTCTTACTAATTATGAATCATTTACCCTTGAATTAATTATGCTAGAACAGATTTGCATCTCTTGCATTAAGGTGTTCTAGAATTCTTATCTCTAATCCCTTTTTAACTTACTTATTCTTTTCTAACTTCTCTAAATCGATCCTTGCTTCACTCAAACATAATTTTACGCATTTAACACCTTAGAACAGCATTTATCCAGTAGCCAAACATAGAACGAAATCATGAACCCATAAGATCACATAATCTCTTGGGTTGAAATGCATATAAGTTACTAGTTTTCTCTTAGGATGTTTGGAAACAAAAGTGTTCTGGTAATCGATTACATGTTCCTTGTAATCGATTACCAAAGCTCAATTTCCTGGGTTTCAAACAACGGGTAATCGATTACTTGGGGTTAAATTTCAGGAAAAATAAAGAACATAGGGTAATCAATTACACTATAAGGTAATCGATTCCAGGTTTCCAACAGGTTCTGGGCATGAAAAGGCATGGCGGTTACACTGCCTCTGGTAATCGTTACCAAACCAAAAGTCCTTCGGAAAACCCTTCTGGTAATCGATTACATGGGTGGTAATCGATTACCAAACCTCTAGAATTTGAGAAAACATGATTTTGACACCTTCCAAACTATTTTAAACATCTTGAGACCTCATAAAAGTTTTCCAACATTTCTTGAAATTATTCATGTATTTCAGGAATCAAACCATTATTGGATCATACCAAAACTCATCCATTTCTTTTTGAATGGAGTTTCCTTTAGGATACTTAGGGTAAGTCTTTGAGCTCTAGAGTATTTAGGTGATGACAAAATCTTAAACATGCCGTGCACTTTATTTTACTCTTCATTAGAAAGTAAAGTGAGAGCATAAAGTAAATATGAGATGCAACTTCATTATTATCTTTAAGGATTAAGTGATGACTTGAAATATAAACATGAAATGCAAGCTTGGGAATTTAAATATGGTAATGCAAGTTCATTTATTTACTCTTGTAAAATTAGTGATAGCATCAAAATAAACATGAGATGCAAGACATAAATTTAAACATGAATGCATCTTGTTTTTATCTTAGCTAGAGCCCTTGTAAGACTTTTAGAGGAACATAAACCTCAACCCATTATGTATCATAAGGCAAGCTTTAGAGTTCTTAGCACCTAAACTTCAAAAGAAATCTTAAGGTT
Organism: Dalbergia oliveri; assembly: GCA_030441495.1. Taxonomy (NCBI): domain Eukaryota; kingdom Viridiplantae; phylum Streptophyta; class Magnoliopsida; order Fabales; family Fabaceae; genus Dalbergia; species Dalbergia oliveri. The sequence continues at coordinate 18,905 of JAMLFY010000323.1, read as the reverse complement.
TGAACTCATCATCAAGGTTAAAGAAATGGACCCAAAGTTCATTACTTTGTCTAAACAAAACTACAAGAACTAAGTCATATTCTTTATTTTATTGCTCATAGGCTTCAATAAGCGGATTCTAGCCGACCAACTTTAAGGTTGGCAAGGGTAAGCTTAGAGTTAACACCCTAATAATTAACCCAATACACCTAAGCGGATCTGATTAATTACTAGACTTTACTCTTTGCTTCAGTTCCTTAATCATGCTTTGAAAATACTTAGTGAAATTACGAGCCTTTTTTTTTTTAAACATAATTGAAAACGTGAGCCCGCTTAACGTGAATGATTTAGAAAAATTTAAAAGACACATAGGAATTTACAAACATCACATCATAATATATTGGCTCCATCATCCAGCATCCATAATTACATATCATATAGATATTTTGCCTACCAACGAATAAGACTAAGTGTAGGCAATCTAACAAAACATAAATAATATATGGATGGAAGGACATCCATTAATGGCACCTAGTAATAACACTCCAGGGATAGGGATAGATATCTGAAATATACGAGTGAAACTAAGGATCAAGTTCAGCTACCGTAGAAGCCTCAATGTGATTCACAAACGCTTCCTTCTATTTCTGAAGACGAGATGGAAAGAAAAATAGGGAGTGAGAAACTTATAAAAGAATCTCAGTATGGTACTCACCTCATGATGCATTGTGTCATCATCATCGTCCCAGGAACCTCGGTTTATTATGAAATAGTGAGCATGCTAAGATTGATTTATTAAGTTCGAAAATATACTTTATCGAGGTCGTCGGTTTTAATCATGCGTCTTATAATGCATCATAAACTTAGCATGTCATGTTTATAATGAACTTTTCCTTTCACATATAATAACATAGTTATGCATAAAACCACATCATATTCCTCATCATCATATCATAAATACTATGCATAGAAGAACATCATATTTCTCATCATCATCTCATAAATACTATGCATAAAAGAACATCATAATCACATAATACGTTACTTAGTTCCTTAGGTGACTTAAAGTTACTTTCATCATCATTTTCCTGGGCCACCTTATACTCCACCCTTTTGGGAGTAATCTAGGTTATGAGCTCATACCTTACTAGTCGTCACTAGCATATACTTATCCCTTTTGATAAGTTAAAATCCGACTCTACCCTTTTGAAAGAACGGCTAGGGGCAAGAATCACCTTTTCACCACCTCTAGTCTGATGGGTCTTAAAGGATCATTTCCTCATAAGTTTAAGTCACCATTAAGTCTTAGCATGTTACAACTCGCAATTCATAATAATTCTAACATTTTCTTATTTACAGTCTTATTCGAATAAATATATCAACTATAATCATGCATCTGGAGATTCCAGGAGAAGGTGGGTCACAATGGACACGCTTAAATACCAAATCTTTCCTTACCAGAATCTTCCAAATTGCACTTAGGTAACAAAATATGTCCTTATTTCATGCATAAGTTTTCATTGTTTGCAACAGCAACTATAACATACAAACCAGGGAATCAATCAATGACACCAAATTCTTGATAAGCATCAAATCACATTTTAAGTACACTTAAAATTACTAGCTTCCCATAAAATTCTTACAAAGTTTTAAAACTCTTTTAGAACTAATTCTTTTTGTTAAACTTGAAAGAAGTCATAGGACTTTAGGCCTAACTTAACCATGGGACCGATTTATAACTTGAAAGAATGTTCATAATTAAATCTTTCACTTAAGATAAAAGGAGCAAGTCTTGAGCTTTAGAGATTTAGGTGACATCTTAGAATTATTACCATGCTATGCAACCTTATTTTAATCTTATCTTTATAAGGTGATAGCTTGGAATTATAAACATGATATGCAATTCCATTTCTTTATCTTTAAGATTTAAGGTGATGACTTGAAAATTAAACATGATGCAAGAACTTGTAATATAAACATGATGCAAGAACTGAGCGGTAATTGCGCAGGGACCAAGAGAGAGAATCTTAAGCAACAGGAGCGGCGGTAGTCCGCACAGGACCAAGTGAGGGAGAAGAGAATTACATTTTTTAAGCTCCAATTCTCAAGACTTCTTAAAGAATAAATTCTTTAACTCCAATTATCTCATTTCTTCGCTTATGATTCATAGGCAAGTCTTTGAGCTCTAGGATTTTTAGGTGATGACATAAAATAAACATGCCATGCATTGATTCTTTTAGCCATTATAAAATAAAGTGAGAGCATAAAATAAACATGAGATGCAACTTCTTTATTATCTTTAGAGATTAAGTGACAACATGAAATATAAACATGAAATGCAAACTTGGAAATTTAAACATGAGTATGCAAGTCCATTTATTCATTCTTGAAATTTTAGTGATGACATAGAAAGTAAACATGATTATGCAAGGCATAAACTTAAACATGGATGCAAGTTCATTTGATTTCTTTACTAGAGCTCCTTCAAGACTTTATAGAAATACAAATTCAATATATATATCTTAACAAGACAAAGTGAGAAATACATCTTTCAAATTCTAAACTCAAGATCATAAAATCATCATAAAAACATTATTCTTTAAAGTTTTGCATCAAGTGGAACTTTCAAGCTTTAGAGGCCTAACTTGTGATGGATTCACAACCCACCTTCAAGGTCCTCATCATCAAGCCATCATCTTAGTCCCACCTAGGCCATATGGCCGAATTGGTTAAAGAAAAATGAAGAAGAAAACAAAATGGAAAAACTAAGGAAAATCCATGAAATCATCATTTTGAACCAAGAACAACACTTAGCAAAGCATAGAAATAAACTTAAAAACAACTCCCTACCTAATCTGATTTGAAGGAAAGGAAGAGAACTTGGTTTCTTGGAGTGAAATGAAAGAAAATATTCTTGAAAACTTGAAGAAAGAAATCAGCCAAGAGGAGGAGGAAATGAGAGCTTTTGGTGCTTGAAAAAACTAGAAATGTGTAAATTTTGAGCAAGCATCTAAGACTCCTTAAGCATGCCTATTTATAGAGATTTTGAAGCTCATAAATGGACAAATGAAGGAGGAAGGCTGATGGATTTTCATGGGGAACAAAGGGAGGAAAATCATTTCTTGTTTAAGGCATGTTTTATGCCATGTTTTAGGGAATTTTTTGGCATTTTGTTTTAGTGCATTATCTTGCAATAATTCTAATGATTATGGCTGAATAATTTCATGCATTACAGCCTCATGGAAGAGGGTTTTGTGTGTTCCATGTATTATTTAGGTGTAGGCAAGGTATTCATGCAATTTAGAGAATTTACGGTTAAGGGCTTAGGTGAATTAGTAAGCAATTTGAGTGTTTTAAAGCAATTTTAGGTTCTAATCAATTTAAATAAATAATTTTGACTCTAGATTAATAATTAGAATTTAATAAGCTTTAATTTGAGCCTAATATTGCTTAGGTTTCGTTAGACGAATCAAAAATCTCAAAATTTGTAAAACTACAAAGACAGGGGCAAAACGGTCATTTTACTTAAAAATTGCCTGAGACCACCCAAGCTTAACCAATGGTTAATCATGGCTTAAAAACACCTTTTAACACATTTTAGTGAGGTTCGGGCTAAATCGGCACGCAATCGGAGTTAAAACGGCGAGGGCGTTTTGGTCATTTCGCGCATCGAAGCTCAAAATTAGGATTCTTCTCCTCTATTAACACACATAACACAAACAATCCCTTATTAACATCAAAACATCCCCTTGAGGATGGGTGGGGCCCACGATCCTCATTTTCTAGTAAAATAACCTCAGGGCATTTTGGTCATTTTACACGTACAAAAATTGGGGTTGGCAATACTTGCACGAATTGCTCCTAACTTCTCTTCTAACGTTATATTCCTTTATTGAGGATTGTTTGGTCTTGAATTATATAAAAATTACCTAGTAATTCGGTCTAAACGACAGTAAAAATTAAGTAAAAATTGGGGCGTTACAGAGCTCTTTGAAATCATAAGATTAACTTTCTTAACAAAACTTTTGTGATCTACTAGACATATTTTACAAACTTTGTTCAAATCCAAGGAAAAAAAAACTGAAATCCTTAAGGAAAGGAGGAAGATGAAACTTAAGCCAAGAAAAGAAAGGAAATCCAAGCATGTATGGTCCAAGACCAAGTTGTTTCAGCTTTAGAGGTTTCCACATGACAACAACAAGTCATTATCTTGAAACCTCATCATCAAGCTCACATTCTTTTTGTAAAAAGGCCTCTTGGCCAAAAAGAAAGGGGAAAGGAAAGGAATTTGAAACCAAGAGAAAACTATAACTTTCTTGAGGAACACAAACACAAATCATCAAAACTAAACCCCTACCTTAAGAAGTCTTGAAGAGAGATATAAGAAAGCTTTGTTTTCTTGATGGAAGGAGAAGGAAATCCTCTTGGAGTCTTGAGGAAGAAATCAGCCAAGTTGAGGGAATTGAAAGGAAATGAGAGAAAGTGTAAGAATGCTTTAACTTGGCAAATGATCCAAAGAGCAACCAAGTCTTCAAAGGCTTGGTATTTATAGAAAAAATGAGACATGTTGGCTGATTTGGGGAGGGAATGGCTGATGGCTTTTCAAGGTCAATGGAGGAGGAAAATATCTTACAAAAGCATGGGCTTAGGCATGGCAAGCATAGTTGGAAGCATGGGCAAGGTATGGGAAAGCATGGCCTAAGGCATGGGCTTGGAGTGCATCAAAAATCAACATGTGGCACCATTTTTAGGGGGGATTTTTGGTCAACACATCAGCCAAGGGAAGGGATTTTTGTTCATGTAATTGTGGTTTAAGGATGTGTTTAAGTGTTTCTATGATTAGGCTTTTGATTAGGAGTTTGTAAGCAAGTGTTTAGGTGAGAAAATGGTTAATTGAGGTGGTTCAAGACTTGATTAGGAGGGTAATCTTATTAGATTAGTAATTTAAAATAATTCTTTTGGTCAAATGAGGTATGGCTCAATTCCTCGATTTAAGGAATTGAGAGAGAAAACACTATCAAGATTCCATGACTAGGAATCTTGAATTTAAAGAATACAATTAGAGTTTATCTAAGCAATCTTAGGTTCTAATTAACCTTATTAAATTTTTTTGACTCTAGATTAATTATCGAAATAAATTAATCTTCGATTAGAGCCTAATATTGCTTAGGTTTGCTTAACTGCATCATTAGGCTTACTGTACACTGTTCTAGGGGCAAAATGGTAATTTTGTGCTAAAACTGCCCGGGACCTTTCTGCAGGACTAAACATCAAACATTGCTCATAAACATCATTCTAAACTTCCTGGAAAAGTTCCAAGCTAGAACGGTACCTTTTACCCATGTAGACACAACGGGGTATTTTGGTCATTTTGAGTCGAAAGTTTGGAAACGAGGTTCTCTCCTCGATATCATCCATAACAGCATAATCCCCTTCAAACATCGAGTTGATTTGAGGGTTGGGCAAGTCCTGAATTTCTGGGTAAAAATGACCTCAGGGGCATTTTGGTCATTTGTACTCTAACGGCAGAAATCGAGGCGTTACACTATCCTTAAGCCATGACATCGTACTGAGAGTCGTTACTTATTAATAGCAGACATTTCTTAAGTATCTATAACAAGCTCGATTAATGTGTATAATAACTAAGGCAATTCTAATAAAACATATTACAAAGAAAACACAACATTTATTGAATACATATTTAAGTACAAAAGGAAGCTTAGAGGAGCTTTAGTACATATACTGTTTTCTAATATATTTACATAGGCATCTATTCTACTAAGTAGAACATAATAAAAACATTAACTGTAACACCCTAATATTTAACCCAATACACCTAGGACGTACTTAGATTAATTATTAGTCATTACTTCCTTTAAAACCTCTTTTAGAAATTAACTTAGCGGAAAATACAGGTAAATTTTTTTTTTGAAACGATTTATATAAAACAAAGTGCGAGCCTTGCGCGTGACATATAAACGACGTGAAGCGAAGAATACATAAAACATACAGGACATAAACATTAAAGAACACATCCATCATAAACATCATTCCTCATCACATTAGATAATATAGTTTAGTACATCATAACAGAAATATAACAGAAGCATAAAGTCTTACCCATACTAGTGGGCAGAGCTTGCAGTAAAATAACATAAAATAAGAAACATGATAACCAATACATGAAACATCCCAAAAGATAAACACCCAACTATCACCTCTAACTCCAAGCCTCGGTTGGGGAGATGTAGCCCGCGAACTGACAAAGCTCCTCGATGTAGCCCAACGAAGCGGAGATCTAGGCATGGGAATCGAGGGAGGATGGCCTCCGCGTCGTGGTCGCCTCGGGCTGTCGAACGCGCCTCGCATGCCTCGGCGGGTGACCGTGTCCTCGCTACCTCCTCCGAGACCTATAGGAAACGAAGGGAAGAGCCCTTCGACGGAAGGATGGGCACGACGGCTGCTCGTCTCGGGGTCGTGTCCTCTCAAAGATCAGGTCGTCGCCAAAGGGTGAAGTCGGATGGAAGCGATAGCTGGAGACGAAAGCAAAAGGGCGTCCCACGTATGCAAAAACGCGCACCTCGCAATGACCCTTGAAGTGGTAGGACTGATGCTCGGGGTCATAGTGCACCTCCCATGTAGGCGGGTCAATGAAAATCACGAACGACGCCATCGATCTGAAGACGTAACGGAAAGAAATAGAGAGGGGTGAGAATTCTTACTAAAGAATCTCATAGGGAAGTCCTCTATCCTAGTGTCATCGTTTACGTCCCAGGAACCTTGGGTTTATTATGAAAAGGTTAAGCATGCATTAGTTCATTATGGAGTTTTCGCAAAGGTATTTATCCAAGGTCCATGTCTTTTATAATGATTCTTAATGCATGTATGCAACATAATATTTCATGGATGCATGGCAGCACTTTAGGTAAATCAAACAATAATTCAAACAACATTTGAGTGGCATGAAACTTTTCTTTGAACATCTTTCCTTTTCTCATACTTGTGACACCAATAATATAGTAACCGCACCCCTTAAACTAGGCTATGAGCTCATACCTTAACTAGTCGTCACTAGTTCTTACTTATCCTCTTGATAAGCGAATCATAAACATAATCATCATAATCCCGACTCCCGAGTACGGGTAGGGGGCCTAAGGATCACCCATCATGGGACTTTTTCCTTCTTCGAAACGCATCGACTGGTTAAGACCAACGACTTTGTCCGCTTTGGCAGGCTAATGTCTATGCCCTCACGGTTTTACCTTCTCTCAGGAGGAGAAGTACGTCTCGGTGTGTCACCTTAAACATCATATACTTTCATTCTTCGAAACGCATCGACTGGTTAAGACCAACGACTTTGTCGCTTCGGTATGGCTCGACGTCCATACCCCCACGGGTTTACTTTCTCCTCAGGGGAGAAATGCGTCTCGGCATATAACTTTAAACTTCATTTTTCTCAAAAACTTTCTTTTGTCCCTCAAATTTGACGGAAATTCGGCGGCATAACAGCTACTCTTCGAATTTCCTCAAATTTGAGTCATGCCACATAATTTCAGTCACATGCATCATTTTCATGGAACTTTCTCATTGCAATAACTTTCTAGTTCACATGAGCATATTCCTCAATTTCATTCATAGCTTTGAAACATTATGCATCTCAAACACAACATTTCATCATATCACCAAATCAAATTATGCACATAAAGTTTCATGCTCAAGGAACTTAACATAACCACATCATCATAAGTGTGCACGAGGTTCATCATCATAATCATACTCTCTCGTCCACCTATCTCATAGTATCTTATGCTTTGACCCTTACGGGCTTTAAACTTGCATTTCGGTCATTCTAATCCTCACTAAGGATTTTTATAACACCTAAGGGATCATTACTTAAAATTCTCACTAAGTTTTAGGCACACTTAAAATTCCAAACAGCATTATGTAGTTTGGGCCGGAAAAATATCATATACTTAAGGGGCTCTAGAATCTCCGTTCTTGACCCTTTTTAAGATCCGTCTTCGCCTAAGGCTTCATAATCAATCCCTAAACCAATTATGAGGGATTCCTAGGCATGTTTACTAAGTTATAACTTACTTTTCCTCAATTTAGCTTTGCTGGACAGAATCACATTTTGCCATGTCTAAGTGTGCTAGAATTCCTATTTTAAGTCCTTATCATCACCTTAAGCTTAGTAATTAATACCTAATCATTTATGAAAGGTTTTTATGCATATCCTACTGATTATGAACCATTTACACTTGAATTAATTATGCTGGAACAGTTTTTGCAAATTTGTGCATTAAGGTGTTCTAGAATTCTCATTCTTGATCCTTTTAAGTTACTTATTCTTTTCTAACTTCTCTAAATCGATCCTCCCTTCACTCAAACATAATTTTACACATTTTAACACCTTAGAACAACATTTGTACAGCAGCCAATCATGAAGGCAGAACCAAAATCATAAGCCCATAAAATCACATAATCTCATGAATTAAAATGCATACAAGTTGCTAGTTTTCTCTTGGAACAATTTTAGGAACTCAAACTCTTTTAGAAACCAATTTATCTCATTAAAATCATTAAAGTCCAAGCAAGATCAGTAGCTAAATTAATTTTCTCATAAAATAGATTTAAAACATATAATCTCATTCATAATGCTCCTTAGGTACTCCTAAGCTTAGAAAAATTTCAAAACATGGCTATGGGCACTTGTGATTAGATGAACTCACACCAAGCCCATCATCATCACCACAAGGCCAAAATGGCTTCATTGAAAAACCAACGTTTTCTTAAAACTTTACATTGGATACTTGGGCAAGTCTTTGAGCTCTAGACCATTTAGGTGGTGACATAAATTTAAACATGCTATGCAACTCATTTTACTCTTCTTTTAGAAAATAAAGTGAGAGCATAAAATAAATATGAGGTGCACTCATTTATTATCTTTAGAGTTTAAGTGATGGCGTAAAATATAAACATGATAGACAAGAAAGTAAACATGAAATGCAAGGTTCAATTCTTTATTTTAGTGCTCTAGGCCTCTTGGGGTGTTTACCCCAAATCAACAATCAACTTTAAGGTTGAAATAGGTAGGCTTTGAGATTTATTAAGTGATGATGCACATTCTTGTTTTAATCTTTAAGTTGCTTAGTGATAGCTTGAAAATAAACATGCTATGCAAAGCATAAAAGTAAACATGAATGCAACTCCTTTTTAATCTTAACTAGAGCTCTTACAAGACTTTAAAGGAACATAAAAACCTCAACCCATTATGTATCATAAAGTGAGCTTTAGAGTTCTTAGCATCAAGACACCAAGGAAGTCTTATGTTCTTGAACACCATCATCAAGCTCAAGGAAACGATTTTTCAAGAGACAACCTTTCAAACAAACATAAAAGGGCTACCTTAACATTTTTAGCAAACTTTGTTCAAGAGAGGAAAGGAAAAATCAAAACCATTGAAGAAAAAGAAATAAAAACCAAAGCTTGGACAAAGCAAAAAGGAAAAACCGAAACCTTAGAGGAATGAAGGCCAAAACTTTGAACTAGGAAAAACCAAGGAGGAACAGAATCATAAAGGAAAGGAAATGAAAAACCAAAACTTTGAACTTGCAAAGAAAAGGAAAAACAAGTTTGTATATGGTCCTAGACCAAGATCCAAGCTTTAGAGGTTTCTCTCATGGCAAACACCAAACTATCTCCATGAGACCTCATCATCAAGCTAAAGATTGGTTTGTAAAATGGCCTCATGGCCGAAAATACAAAGGGGAAGAAAAAGAGTTTGAAACCAAGAGAAAACTAGAAACTTTTCTCAAAGAAAGTAAAGAAAACTTGAAAGAAAACCCCTACCAAGTGAAATCTTGAAAGCTTTGAAAGAAAGCTTGAGTTTGCAAGGAAATGAGAAGACAAAATCTTCTCTTGGTGAGCAACAAGGATTCGGCCTTCAAAGGTTCTCAAGGAAGATGATTTTTCCTTGAGGATGCAAGCTTGGAAATGGTGAAGTTTGGTGTTTAGGAGGTGTTTAAGGTATGAGAGTGGTGGTTTGAGGTGGTTTGTGGTGGCTCAAGGTGGTGGTGGTGGTTCTTTGAGGAAGGAAGAAAAAGAACTTAGAGGAAAGGAAAATGAGAGAAAATGAGAGAAAGTGCAAGGAAACTCAACTTAGCAAATGATCAAAAGGTGTCCAAGCTTTCCAAGGTGTGGTATTTATAAAGAATGAAATGTTGTGGCTAATTTAGGGGGGAGGGTTGGCCGAAATTCATTGGCCTTGGAGGGAAGGAAAATATCTTCCAAAGCTTGTCTTGGAAGCTTGGTTAAAGTGCTAGCTTAGGTGTAGTCAAATCCTAGCTTTTGCATAGCCTTTTTGGATGAAATTTGAATTCAAAATTTGTGGCTTTTGGGGGGAAATTCTAACTAGATTAACAATTTTAAAATAATTCTTTTGGTCAAAAAGGTGGTAGACAAATTTCCTTGATTTAAGGAAATTGGAGAGAGAAAAACACTATTCATTACTTTTTGATTAGACATCTTGAATTAAAGAATGTAATTAGAACTTGACTAAGCAATTTTAGTTTCTAATCAACCTTAATAAATCATTTTGACTCTAGATTAATTATCGAAATAAATTAATCTTCGATTAGAGCCTAATATTGCTTAGGTTTGCTAATTGCTTCATTAGGCGCACTGTACACTGTTCTAGGGGTAAAACGGTACTTTGCACTAAAACTACTCGGGACCTTCGGAGCAGGCTAAACATCAAATATTACTCTAAAACATCATTCTAAACTTCCTGGAAAAATTCGGCTAAACGGCACCTTTTACCCGTAGACCGAGGGTATTTTGGTCATTTTGAGCCGAAAGTTTAAAAACGAGATTTTCACCTCGAAAATCATTCATAACAACGTAATCCCCTCTAAACATTGAGTTGACCCATTCGAGGGTTGCTGGGCAACTGTCCTGAATTTCGGGTAAAAATGACCTCAGGGCATTTTGGTCATTTGTACTCTAACGGCAAAATCGGGCGTTACATTAACTACTACACTATCGCTATTATGAGTTCTTTTATGTAGCAGCATTGTAGTCCTCTAAGCTTAACCTGAAGGCGACAAACACAAATACATGGGGATGAGAATTACACAATGCTCAGGGGCAACTCCCCAGTTACACACTTATTATGTCACCGTCATCGCCCAGCCACCTCGGTTTATTAGAAAATGTGATCATGCAATATGTATTAACGGTTCATTTTTAAAGTTTCAAATCATACTTCTGAAGTGAGTTGTTTTTAAGAATCAATCACTTTGTACATATTTACCATAAGCTCAAATTCATAGTAAATAATGTCAATTAAAATGATTCGATATGATACAAATATGAATATATGAATATAGGGAAATTATCTTTCATTGCCCTTGATAAATTGAAGAGGACCTCATCTCTCTATTTTCCCTCTACAAGTTGAACAAGGTCTCATTCCTCTCTATTTGCCCTCGACAAATCGAAAGGATCTCACCGCTCCCTATTTGCCTTCGACAAGTCAAAAGGATCTCATCCCTCTCTATTTGCCCTTGACAAGTCAAAGAGGACCTCATGTTTCTTTATTTGCCCTTGACAAGTCAAAGAGGATCTCATGGTTCTCGTGGCTATAGAACTTAGTTCAACATATCATTCACTTTCTTTTTCCAATGCATGTATAAAGCATGTCCAGACACTCATTCATAGTGCAATTCTCATTTGTATCTCATAAATCAATCTTTTAAATTGTCTAGCATGCCTTCATATGTCACAAGTCATATAGCCAAAAAGTTAGCATTAAGTATTCATGTCATCCTGAAATGTCATTACTTCATCCATTCAAAGCATTGTTGCATTCTCAGTGTAACACATATTTAACCCAACACGCCTAGGACGCATTAAGATTAATTATTAGTTATTACTTCCTTTTAAACTCATTTGTAAAATTACTTAAAGAAAATATGGCTAAAATTTTTTTTGAAATATGTAAACCAAAATGTGAGCCATCGTACAACATAAGCGAAATGTAAGGAGAAATAAATCATGCAATACAAAAGCAAATAAGAACACTCAACCATAAACAACCGTCACAACATTAAATATCATAGTTTAGTACATCAACTGAAATATAAAAAGTCATAAAGTTATACCCATATAAGAGAGCTTAGTTAGATAGAATAGAAAATACAAGAGAAAACGTAAAAAGCTAATACATGGAAAGCCCCAAAGATTGATCCCAAGCCATGGCTACCCACTCCCTCAAACTCCTAATGAGCTTCTTTCGTCCCTCAAAGGTACATACCCAATGAGTGCGAGCTTGGGTGTGTGCAAGTGGAAAGGTGGACGGACATGACCTCCTCGACGTTGGCGCATCGAGCGTAGCTTGCCGTTCGTTCTCACTGCCCTCCCGATGTCCATGGGAACAAAGGGTAGATCCTTCAAAAAGATGAGTCAGGGAATCCGAAGGTCAATCTCTGAATGCCTTGGGTGAGGAACATACTCGGGGTAGCGCGCAAAGCCAAAGGGCGGGCATGGCAGTCTGCTCATCGCGAAGGCGTGTCCTCTCAAAGATCAAATCATCCGTAGGGAGAGGTCAGGTAAATGGAAGCTGAGACCAGGAATGAAACGGACGGCCCATGTAAGCAAAAATACGCACGTCACAACAACGTCAAAGTGGTATGACTGATGATCTAGATCGTGGTACACCTCTCACACGGGCATATCAACGAAGATCACGAACGATGCCATCATGGTCTGGAGACGTAACGGAAAGAGAAACAAAAGAGTAGGTGAGAATCTTGCTAAAGAATCTCAATAGGGAATCCTCTATCCTAGTGTCATTGTTTACATCCCCAGGAACCTTGGGTTTATTATGAAAAGGTTAAACATACAAAGGTTCATTATGGTTTTCAATAAGAGTAATTACCCAAGGTCCGTGTTTTATGATGAATCTTAATGCATCTATGCAGCATAGCAGAACATGAATACATGGCAATACTTTATGCAGCAAACCAATAAAACACATCATCTATAAGTAAATCTCATATAAGTGGCATGTACTTTCTCATAATCAATTTCTCTCTTTCATAAGCAAAAAGCTTCTCATCTTTCCTCGTTTCTCAAACTTGTGACATCATGGTATGTAAAAATAGTCACGACCCCTAAAACTAGGCTATGAGCTCATAACTTAACTAGTCATCATTAGTTCTTACTTATCCTCTTGATAAGCGTATCATAATCATAAAAATAATAATCCCGACTCCTAGAGTAGCGAAGGACCTAAGGAATCACCCATCATGGGACTTTTTTCCTTCTTCGAAACGCATCAGCTGGTTAAGACTAGTGACTTTGTTCGGCAGGCTAATGTCGATGCCCTCATGGTTTTACCTTCTCCGTAGCAAGAGAAGTACATCTCGGTAAATGTATCATCTAGTTAAGACCAGTGACATTGTCTGCTTCGATATGGCTCCACGACCATACCCCTTACGAGCTTCCTTTCTCCTCACGTAGGGAGAAATGCGTCTAGCATGTCATATATAAAATCTTTCTTTTCAAACTTTCTTTAAGTCCCTCAAATTTGACGAAAATTTAGCAGCATAACGACTACACCCGAATTTCCTCAAATTTGAGTCATGCCACATAACTCAAACCACACATGTTGTTCTCATGAAATTTCTCAAGCAAATAAATCTCTTAGATCAGGAACATACCCTCATAACTCATTCATATTTCGCATTCTCATGCATCTTAAGTATAGCATACCACATCATCACAACAACATGTCACAAATAGACATATAGTAGCATGTTCATGGTATTAACACATTCATATTCATCTTGAGTATACCCACTCGGTCTCCTTCTTACATTGTACCTCCTATCTCATGGTGTCTTAAGCTTTGGCCCTTACGGGTCTTAAACTTATGTTCTAATTATCCTAACTTCCATTATGGATCTTTATTTCACCTAAGAGATCATTACCTATAATTTCCTCTAATGTTTATGCTCGCTAACATAACCAAACAACACTACATCACTTTGGGTAGAAAATTATCATGTGATTACGGGGTCCTAGAATCTCCGCCTTTGACCCTTTCTAAGTTCCGCCTTCGCCTAAGGCTCTATAATCAATTCCTAAACCAATTATGAGGGATTCTTACACATATCCACTAATTATAAACCATTTTTCTCAAGTCCAATTATGTTGGAATAGATTTACCATTTGTGCATCTAATTGTTCTAGAATTCTCATTGTAAGTCCTTTTTAGTTACTTGTTCTTTCCTAACTTCTCTAAATCGATCCTTGATTCACTCAAACATAATTTTACACATTTTGACACCATAAAACAGAATTTATATAGTGGGCAAGTACATAAGGCAGAACCAAAAAATATAGCTCATATAAGTCACATAATTTCATGATTTAAAAGCATATAAGTTGCTAGCTTTCTCTTGGAATCGTTTTAGGAACTCAAAACTCTTTTAGAAACCAATTAGTCTCATTGAAATCACATAAATGCGGGTGAGGTCAGTAGCTAAAACAATTTGTTCATGAATTAGATTTAAAACATCAAATATTGCTCATGAAATTCTTTAAGTTTACCTAAGCTTGGAAAAATTTCAAGACATAGGCTATTGGCACTTATGATTAGATGAACACACATCAAGTCCTTCATCATCATCATAAGGCCAAAATGGCATTCATAGAATGCTTCCATTTTCTATGACTTTACTTATGATACTTGGGCAAGTCTTTGAGCTCTAGGATATTTAGGTAATGGCATAAACTTAAACATGCTATGTACTAGTTTTACTCTTCATTATAAAATAAAGTGAGAGCATAAAATAAATATGAGATGCAACCTCATTATTATCTTTAAAGATTAAGTGATGACTTGAAATATAAACATGATAATGCAAGTTCAATTAGTTATTCTTGGGAGCTTAGTGATGGCATCAAAATAAACATGCTATGCAAGGCATAAACATAAACATGTATGCAACTCATTTTATCTTAACTAGAGCTCTTACAAGACTTTAGAGGAACATTATAACCTTAACCCAATATGTATCTTAACAACATAAAGTGAGCTTTAGAGTTCTTAGCACCAAGTCTTCAAAGAAGCCTTTGGTTTTGAACTTCATCATCAAGCTCAAGAAAATGGACACAAAACTCAATACTTTATCTAAACAAGCATACAAGAACTAATCATATTCTTTATTTTATTGCTCATGGGCTTCAATCTAGAGTAAACTCTTAGCAAGCGACCAACTTTAAGGTTGGCAAGGGTAAGCTTAGAGCTCTTTGAAAACATAGGATTAATTTTCTTAACAAAACTTTTAGTGATCTACTCAACATTTTTAACAAACTTTGTTCAAATAAAGGAAAAGGAAACTGAAATCATTAAAGGGAAAAAGGAGAAACCGAAAACTTTGAGGAGGAAAAGAAAGGAAAACGAAAGCATAAGCAAGAAAAAGGAAAGAAACCAAAAGCATATATAATCCAAGACCAAATTTTTTTCAAGCTTTAGAGGTTCCTCACATGACAACAACAAAGCCATTATCTTGAATCCTTAACGCCCTAATATTTAACCCAACACGCCTAGGACGTATTAAGATTAATTATTAGATATTACTTCCCTTTAAATCTCATTTGTAAAATAACTTAGCGAAAAATAGGGGTAAATTTTTTTTTAAATTAATATATGTAAAACAAAATGCGAGCCATCGCATGCAAGCATAAGCGAAACGTAAGGCGGCAGAAAAATAAATCATGCAATACAAGAGCAAATAAGAACACCTAAACCATAGAAACAACCATCATAACGTTAAATATCATAGTTTAGTACATCAACTGAAACATAAAAAGCATAAAGTCATACCCATATGAGTGGGCAGAGCTTGTAGTACATGAAACATAAACTAACAAGAAACATAAACAACAAATACATGGAAAGCCCCAAAAGATCGATCCCAAGCCATGGCTACCACTTCCCGAACTCCTGATGAGCTGCTCCTTGTCCCTTGAAGGTACATACCCAATGAACTGTGCTAGCTCCTCGGGTGTGTGCAAACGGAAAAGTAGACGGACATGACCTCCTCGACGTGGGTGCATTTTCGAGCATCGAGCTAGCCTCCGCGTGTCACCGTCTCCTGGCCCCTCGATGTCCATGGGAACTGGAGGAAGACCCTCCGAAAAGGGATGAGTGGGGAATCCTGGAGATTCTCTAAGTGCCTCGGGTGAGGAACGTACTTGGGGTAGTCGCACACCACCAAAGACGAAGGTCGGGTACAATGGTTCTGCTCGTCACGAGGTCGCGTCCTCTTGAAGATCAAATCATCGTCGTAGGGAGAGGTCGGGGTGAAGCGAAAGTTGAGAGGGAATGTAAACGGATGTCCATGTATGCAAAAATACACACGGCACAATGACCCTCGAAATGGTAAGACTGATGATCTCGGATCATAGTGCACCTCCCACACGGGCGTATCAACAAAAATCACGAATGACGTCATCAATCTGAAGATGTAACAAGAAAAGAAGATAGAGGGGTGAGAATCTTGCTAAAGAATCTCATAGGGAAACCTCCTATCCTGGTGTCATCGTTTACGTCACTAGGAACCTTGGATTTATTATAAAAGGTTAACATGCAAAGGTTCATTATGAGGTTTTCATAAAAGTAATTATCCAAGGTCCGTGTCTTTTATGATGAATCTTAATGCATGTATGCAGCATAGCAGTACATGAATGCATGGCAATACTTTATGCAACAAACCAATAAAGCACCTCATCAATAGCTAATTTTCATATAAGTGGCATGTACTTTCTCATAATCAACTTCTCTCTTTTATAAGCAAATGCTTCACATCTTTCCTCGTTTCTCAAACTTATGGTATGTAAAAATAGTAACCGACCCCTAATACTAGGCTATGAGCTCATACCTTAACTAGTCGTCACTAGTTCTTACTTATCTTCTTGATAAGTATATCATAATCATAAAAATGATAACCCTGACTCCTAGAGTACAAGGGGACCTAAGGAATCACCCATCATGGGACTTTCTTCCTTCTTCGAAATGCATCAATTGGTTAAGACCAGTGACTTTGCCTTTGAGGCTAATGTCGATGCCCTTATGGTTTTACCTTCTTCTAAGGTAAAGGAGAAGTACGTCTAAGTCGCGAAATGCATCTGGTTAAGCCAGTGACATTGTCCGCTTCGATATAGCTCCATGACCATACCCCACGGGTTTCCTTTCTCCTCATCATCAGGAGAAATGCATCTCAGCATGTCACATAAAAAATCTTTCTTTTCAAACTTTCTTTCAAGTCCCTCAAATTTGATGGAAATTTGGCAGCATAACGACTACACTCTGAATTTCCTTAAATTTAGTCATGCCGCATAACTTAAATCACACATGTTGTTTTCATGAAATTTCTCAATCAAATAAACCTCTTAATCATAGGAGCATACCCTCCTAACTCATTCATATTTTGCATTCTCATGCATCTTAAGCATAGCATACCACATCATCACAACAACATGTCACAAATACACATATAGTAGCATGTTTATGGTATTAACACATTCACATTTATCATGAGTATATCCACTCGGTCTCATTCTCACATCACACCTCCTATCTCATGGTGTCTTATGCTTTGGCCCTTGGGTCTTAAACTTATGTTCTAATCATCCTAACTCTATCCTAACTCTCGTTATGGATCTTTACTTCACCTAGGGAATCATTACCTATAATTCTCTTTAACTTCTATGTTCTATAACTCATCCATAAGCATTGTTATAGATTAATCACCATGAGTATTATTTGGTTACGAGGTTTCTTCGCCTAAGGTTCTACATTCAACTTCTAGACATATTCACTAATTATGAACCATCTTCCTTAAGCTCAATTATGGAAAGAAGTTATTATTTGTAACACCCTAACTCTTAACCTCATAAGCTCGAGTCATATTTCGGTTAGTTATTAGTTGTTACGCCTTTGTTTCAGATCTTGACTTACTTCTCTTAAAATACGAATAATAAAATATGACTAAATTTTTTTTTTTGGGAACTTAAGACTTAAAATGTGAGCCGCGCATACACATAGGTACGAATAAACCATAGAATAATCACACCATAAATTGTAGTAGTATATTATAATCATAACATAATAACGATGTGCTTATAAATATAAGGACACCTAGGGGTATCAAATACACTAAACGCTTTAACTAACGCAAAACATAATGTTAACAAGGCTAGACTAGTCTTCATGCTTCCGTTGTGCACTGATCTGACTAGATGACGTGATTCCTACGCCGCGCCTCAAGGAAGATCACGAACATCCGCATTAATACCGTTTGGAGACAACACGGGAGGGAAAACAAAAGGGGTAAGAATACTTATACAAGATTCTCATAGGGCTCCGACTTTAACACAAGTGTCATCATCGCCCAGCCACTTTGGGTTTCATTATGAAAGATGTGTGCATGCATAGGTTCAGTTTTAATTTCTCAAATCCTATTATCCGAAGTGGGTTTCTTTTAGCATAAGTCTTGATGGTATGAATGTAGCAGATATCTTATGTATGCATGGCAATGCTTGAGCATGTCAACTCACATACTCAACATATATCACTTAATCATAAGCACCAATGGAACAACCACGAAACATATGCATGTGTATCTTTTACTTTATTATATTTGAACTTTTCGAGTTCCTTTTTTAACTTTTTCCACCCTCATCGTAGCCACCAAAATCCACCCAACATGCTACCCTGTGATTTTCACATAGCCACCAAAACTCCAAATACACCCATCGCCTAGAAAGAAGCTCATCCTAATTAGCCGTCGCTAGATTTACATGGGGAAAAGAGGGAATCATATCTCTTTCTTGGATCAGTACAACCCTTAACT
>JAMLFY010000322.1:0-41855 GCA_030441495.1 Dalbergia oliveri | reverse complement strand
TTGAATTCTTTGACTCCCGCACGAACGCATAGCAAGAGAAAAATTAAAAAAAATAAAAAAGAGGTGCAACACGAGGACTTCCCAGGAGGTCACCCATCCCAGGACTTACCTCTCGCCCAAGCACGCTTACTGCGAAACCTGATGGGATCCGGTGCATTAGTGCTCGTATGATCGACACCTGCCATCCTTGCGCGAACAATTCATATATGCCTTTGCTTCTCGTCCCGCCGCGACTCCCACTATCCCCATGGCGCGTGGGCCCACGATAGGCATCGTCTTAAAAAAAAATTATTTTTAACTAAAATAGCAGATCAAATTGTTTTTTTTTTTTACGAGTTGAATTCTTTGACTCCGCACAACGCATCAAGAGAAAAATTAAAAAAAAATAAAAAAGAGGTGCAACAGGGACTTCCCAGGAGGTCACCCATCCCAGGACTCCTCGCCCAAGCACGCTTAACTGAAACCTGATGGGATCCGGTGCATTAGTGCCTATGATCGCACCTGCCATTCCTTGCGCGAACAATTCATATATGCCTTTGCTCCTAATCCCCGCCGCAATTCCCACTATCCCCATGGCGCGTGGGCCCACGATAGGCATCGTTAAAAAAAATTATTTAACTAAAATAGCAGATCAAATTGTTTTTTTTTTTTTTTGAGTTGAATTCTTTGACTCCCGCACGACGCATACAAGAGAAAAATTAAAAAAAAAAAAAAGGAGGTGCAACACGAGACTTCCCAGGAGTCACCCATCCCAGGACTCCTCTCGCCCAGCACGCTTAAGTTCTGACCTGATGGGATCCGTCATTAGTGCTGGTATGATCGCACCTCCCTTCCTTGCAAACAATTCATATATGCCTTTGCTTCATCCCCCGGCACGATTCCCACTATCCCCATGGCGTGTGGGCCCACGATAGGCATCGTCTAAAAAAAATTATTTTTAACTAAAATAGCAGATCAAATTGTTTTTTTTTTTTACAAGTTGAATTCTTTGACTCCGCACGACGCATAGCAAGAGAAAAATTAAAAAATAAAAAAAGAGGTGCAACACGAGGACTTCCCAGGAGGTCACCATTCCAGGACTCTCCTCGCCCAGAGTTACCTCCTAAACTTCTGATGGATCCCGTGCATTAGTGCTGGTATGATCGCACCTGCCATTCCTGCGCGAACAATTCATATATGCCTTTGCTTCTGCAATCGCGCGATTCCCACTATCCCCATGGCGCGTGGGCCCACGAGGCATCGTTTAAAAAAAATTATTTTTAACTAAAATAAGATTAAATTGTTTTTTTTTTTTTACGAGTTAATTCTTTGACTCCCGCACGACGCATAGCAAGAGAAAAATTAAAAAAAATAAAAAAGAGGTGCAACACGAGGACTTCCAGAGGTCACCCATCCCAGGACTCTCCTCGCCCAAGCACGCTCACTACGAACCTAATGGGATCCGATGCATACATGCATGCTGGTGACAGCACTCCCCATTCCTTGCGTGAACAATTCATATATGCCTTTGCTCCGTCCCAAGGGCGCAATTCCTGCTACTCCATGGCGCGTGGCCCACGATAGGCATCGTTTAAAAAAAATTATTTTTAACTAAAATACAGATCAAATTGTTTTTTTTTTTTTACGAGTTGAATTCTTTGACTCCGCACGACGCATAGCAAGAGAAAAATTAAAAAAAATAAAAAAGAGGTGCAACACGAGGACTTCCCAGGAGGTCACCCATCCCAGGACTCCTCGCCCAGCACGCTTACTCTAAGTTCTGATGGGATCCGTGCATTATGCTGTATGATCGCACCTGCCATTCCTTGCGCGAACAATTCATATATGCCTTTGCTTCTACAATCCCGCGCGCGATTCCCACTATCCCCATGGCGCGTGGGGCCCACGATAGGCATCGTCTAAAAAAAATTATTTTTAACTAAAATACAGATCAAATTGTTTTTTTTACGAGTTGAATTCTTTGACTCCCGCACGACGCATAGCAAGAGAAAAATTAAAAAAAATAAAAAAGAGGTGCAACACGAGGACTTCCCAAGGTCACCCATCCCAGGACTACTCTCGCCCAAGCACGCTTAACTTGAACCTGATGGATCCGTGCATTAGTGCTGGTATGATCGCACCTGCCATTCCTTGCGCGAACAATTCATATATGCCTTTGCTTCTGTCCCGCCGCGCGATTCCCACTATCCCCATGGCGCGTGGGGCCCACGATAGGCATCGTCTAAAAAAAATTATTTTTATAAATAACAGATCAAATTGTTTTTTTTTTTTCCGAAGTTGAATTCTTTGACTCCCGCACGACGCATAGCAAGAGAAAAATTAAAAAAAATAAAAAAGAGGTGCAACACGAGGACTTCCCAGGAGGTCACCATCCCAGGACTACTCTCGCCCAAGCACGCTTAACCTTGAATTTCTGATGGGATCCTGCATTAGTGAATTGTGAATCGCACCTTCCATTCCTTTGCGCGAACAATTCATATATGCCTTTGCTTCTACATCCCCGCGCGCGATTCCCACTATCCCCATGGCGCGTGGGGCCCACGATAGGCATCGTTTAAAAAAAATTATTTTTAACTAAATAAGAATCAAATTGTTTTTTTTTTTTTACGAGTTGAATTCTTTTACTTGGGCACGACGCATACAAGAGAAAAATTAAAAAAAATAAAAAAGAGGTGCAACACGAGGACTTCCCAGGAGGTCACCCATCCCAGGACTCCTCTCGCCCAAGCACGCTTAACTCGGAGTTCCTGATGGGATCCGTATTAGTGCTGGTATGATCGCACCTGCCATTCCTTGCGCGAACAATTCATATATGCCTTTGCTTCTCGCATCCCGCCGCGATTCCCACTATCCCCATGGCGCGTGGGGCCCACGATAGGCATCGTTTAAAAAAAATTATTTTAACTAAAATAGCAGATCAAATTGTTTTTTTTTTTTTACGAGTTGAATTCTTTGACTCGCACGACGCATAGCAAGAGAAAAATTAAAAAAAATAAAAAAGAGGTGCAACACGAGACTTCCCAGGAGGTCACCCATCCCAGGACTACCTCGCCCAAGCACGCTGAACTTGAAGTTGATGGGAATCCGTGCATTAGTGCTGGTATCATCGCACCTGCCATTCCTTGCGTGAAACAATTCATATATGCCTTTGCTTCTCGCATCCCCGCTGCGCGATTCCCACTATCCCCATGGCGCGTGGGGCCCACGATAGGCATCGTCTAAAAAAAATTATTTTTAACTAAAATAGCAGAATCAAATTGTTTTTTTTTTTTTTACGAGTTGAATTCTTTGACTCCCGCACGACGCATAGCAAGAGAAAAATTAAAAAAAATAAAAAAGAGGTGCAACACGAGACTTCCCAGGAGGTCACCCATCCAGGACTCCCTCTCGCCCAAGCACGCTCCCTCGAAGTTCTGATGGGATCCGGTGCATTATGGTGGCGTCTAATCGCACCTGCCATTCCTTGCGCGAACAATTCATATATGCCTTTGCTTCTGCATCGGGCGCGCGTTTCCCACTATCCCATGGCGCGTGGGGCCCACGATAGGCATCGTCTGAAAAAAATTATTTTTAACTAAAATACAGATCAAATTGTTTTTTTTTTTTTAGAGTTGAATTCTTTGACTCCCGCACGACGCATAGCAAGAGAAAAATTAAAAAAAATAAAAAAGAGGTGCAACACGAGGACTTCCCAGGAGGTCACCCATCCCAGGATACTCCTCTCGCCCAAGCACGCTAACCTCTGAGTTCCTGATGGGAATCCTGTCATTAGTGCTGGTATGATCGCACCTGCCATTCCTTGCGCGAACAATTCATATATGCCTTTGCTTCTGCATCCCGCCCGCGATTCCCACTATCCCCATGGCGCGTGGGGCCCACGAATATTTATCGTAAAAAAAATTATTTTTAACTAAAATAGCAGATCAAATTGTTTTTTTTTTTTTACGAGTTGAATTCTTTGACTCCGCACGACGCATAGCAAGAGAAAAATTAAAAAAAATAAAAAAGAGGTGCGCACAAGGACTTCCCAGGAGGTCACCCATCCCAGGACTACCTCGCCCAAGCACGCTTACCTAAAAGTTCTGATGGGATTGGTGCATTATGCGGTATGATCGCACCTGCCATTCCTTGCGCGAACAATTCATATATGCCTTTGCTTCTACATCCCGCCGCGTTAGGCCCACTCCCCATGGCGCAGTGGGCCACAATAACATATCGTTAAAAAAATTATTTTTAACTAAAATAAGATCAAATTGTTTTTTTTTTTTTACGAGTTGAATTCTTTGACTCCCGCACGACGCATAGCAAGAGAAAAATTAAAAAAAATAAAAAAGAGGTGCAACAAAGGACTTCCCAGGAGGTCACCCATCCCAGGACTACTCGGCCAGAGCACGCTTACCTACGAACCTAGATGGGTCCGGTTAGTGCTGGTATGATCAGCACCTGCCATTCCTTGCGCGAACAATTCATATATGCCTTTGCTTCTGCATCCGCGGCGCGATTCCCACTATCCCCATGGCGCGTGGGGCCCGATAGGCATCGTTTAAAAAAAAATTATTTTTAACTAAAATAGAGATTAAATTTTTTTTTTTTTTTACGAGTTGAATTCTTTGACTCCGCACGACGCATAGCAAGAGAAAAATTAAAAAAATAAAAAAGAGGTGCAACACGAGACTTCCAGGAGGTCACCCATCCAGGACTACTCTCGCCCAAGCACGCTTAACTCGGAGTTCTGATGGGATCCGGTGCATTAGTGCTGGTATGATCGCACCTGCCATTCCTTGCGCGAACAATTCATATATGCCTTTGCTTCTGCATCCCGCCGCGAATTCCCACTATCCCCATGGCGCGTGGGGCCCACGATAGGCATCGTCTAAAAAAAAATTATTTTTAACTAAATAGCAGATCAAATTGTTTTTTTTTTTTTTTGAGAGTTGAATTCTTTGACTCCGCACGACGCATAGCAAGAGAAAAATTAAAAAAAATAAAAAAGAGGTGCAACACGAGACTTCCAGGAGGTCACCCATCCCAGGACTACTCTCGCCCAAGCACGCTTACCTTGAATTCTGATGGGATCCGTGCATTAGTGCTGGTATGATCGCACATTCCCCATTCCTTGCGCGAACAATTCATATATGCCTTTGCTTCTACATCCCGCCGCGCGAATTCCCACTATCCCCATGGCGCGTGGGGCCCACGATAGCATCGTCTAAAAAAAATTATTTTTAACTAAAATAGCAGATCAAATTGTTTTTTTTTTTTTTAAGTTGAATTCTTTGACTCCCGCACGACGCATAGCAAGAGAAAAATTAAAAAAAATAAAAAAGAGGTGCAACACGGACTTCCCAGGAGGTCACCCATCCCAGGACTACTCTCGCCCAAGCACGCTTAATTTGAAGTTCTGATGGGATCCGTGCATTAGTGCTGGTATGATCGCACCTGCCATTCCTTGCGCGAACAATTCATATATGCCTTTGCTTCTCATCCCGCCGCGCGATTCCCACTATCCCCATGGCGCGTGGGGCCCACGATAGGCATCGTCTAAAAAAAATTATTTTTAACTAAAATAGCAGAATCAAATTGTTTTTTTTTTTTTTGAGTTAAATTCTTTGACTCCGCACGACGCATAGCAAGAGAAAAATTAAAAAAAATAAAAAAGAGGTGCAACACGAGGACTTCCCAGGAGGTCACCCATCCCAGGTCCTACTCTCGCCCAAGCACGCTCGCCTCTGAGTTCTGATGGGAATCCGGTGCATTAGTGCTGGTATGATCGCACCTGCCATTCCTTGCGAACAATTCATATATGCCTTTGCTTCTACATCCAAGCGAATTCCCACTATCCCCATGGCGCGTGGCCCACGATAGGCATCGTCTAAAAAAATTATTTTTAACTAAAATAGCAGATCAAATTGTTTTTTTTTTTTTAGAGTTGAATTCTTTGACTCCCGCACGACGCATAGCAAGAGAAAAATTAAAAAAAATAAAAAAGAGGTGCAACACGAGGACTTCCAGGAGGTCACCCATCCGGACTCTCTCGCCAAGCACGCTTAACTGCGAAACCTGATGGGATCCGGTGCATTAGTGCTGGTATGATCGCACCTCCATTCCTTGCGCGAACAATTCATATATGCCTTTGCTTCTACATCCAAGCGCGATTCCCACTATCCCCATGGCGCGTGGGGCCCACGATAGGCATCGTCTAAAAAAAATTATTTTTAACTAAAATAGCAGATCAAATTGTTTTTTTTTTTTACGAGTTGAATTCTTTGACTCCGGCACGACGCATAGCAAGAGAAAAATTAAAAAAAATAAAAAAGGTGCAACACGAGGACTTCCCAGGAGGTCACCCGTCCCAGGTACTCCTCGCCCAGACACGCTTACTGCGAACCTGATGGGATCAGGTGCATTAGTGCCTGGTATGGTCGCACCTGCCCATTCCTTGCGCGAACAATTCATATATGCCTTTGCTTCTACATCCCGCCGCGATTCCCACTATCCCCATGGCGCGTGGGGCCCACGATAGGCATCGTCTAAAAAAAATTATTTTTAACTAAAATAGCGAGTCAAATTGTTTTTTTTTTTTTTTTCGAGTTGAATTCTTTGACTCCCGCACGACGCATAGCAAGAGAAAAATTAAAAAAAATAAAAAAGAGGTGCAACACGGACTTCCCAGGAGGTCACCCATCCGTCTACTCGCGCCACGCTCGCTTAACCTGATGGGATGGGATCATGATTGGTGCGTATGATCGCACCTGCCATTCCTTGCGAACAATTCATATATGCCTTTGCTTCTACATCCCGCAGCGATTCCCACTATCCCCATGGCGCGTGGGGCCCACGATAGGCATCGTCTAAAAAAATTTTTAACTAAAATAAGGATCAAATTGTTTTTTTTTTTTTTTTACGAGTTGAATTCTTTGACTCCGCACGACGCATCACAAGAGAAAAATTAAAAAAAATAAAAAAGAGGTGCAACACGAACTTCAGGAGGTCACCCATCCAAGTACTCCTCTCGCCAAGCACGCTTACGCTGAGTTCTAATGGAGTCAGGTGCATCATGCTGGTATGATCGCACCTGCCATTCCTTGCGTGAACAATTCATATATGCCTTTGCTTCTACATCCCGCAGCGCGATTCCCACTGCCCATGGCGCGTGGGGCCCACCGATAGGCATCGTCTAAAAAAAATTATTTTTAACTAAAATAGATCAAATTGTTTTTTTTTTTTTTACGAGTTGAATTCTTTGACTCCCGCACGACGCATGCAAGAGAAAAATTAAAAAAAAAAAGAGGTGCAACAAGACTCCCAGGAGGTCACCATCCCAGTACTCCTTCGCCAAGCACGCTTACTTTGAAACCTGATGATCCAGATGCATTATCCTGGTATGATCGCACCTGCCATTCCTTGCGCGAACAATTCATATATGCCTTTGCTTCTACATCCCCGGCGCGAATTCCACTATCCCCATGGCGCGTGGGGCCCACGATAGGCATCGTAAAAAAATTATTTTTAACTAAATAGCAGATCAAATTGTTTTTTTTTTTTTTACGAGTTGAATTCTTTGACTCCGCACGACGCATAGCAAGAGAAAAATTAAAAAAAATAAAAAAGAGGTGCAACACGAAGACTTCCAAGGTCACCCATCCGGTACTCCTCTCGCAAGCACGCTTCACTGGAATTTTGATGGGATCCGGTGCATTAGCATGGTATGGTCGCACCTTCCATTCCTTGCGCGAACAATTCATATATGCCTTTGCTTCTACCATCAGCCGCGTTCCCACTATCCCTGGCGCGTGGGGCACACGATAGGCATCGTCTAAAAAAAATTATTTTTAACTAAAATAGCAGATCAAATTGTTTTTTTTTTTTTACGAGTTGAATTCTTTGACTCCGGACACGACGCATAGCAAGAGAAAAATTAAAAAAAATAAAAAAGGGTGCAACACGAGACTTCAGGAGGTCACCCATCCCAGTACTCCTTCGCCCAAGCACGCTTAACTGCGAAACCTAATGGATCCGTGCATTAGTGCTGGTATGATCGCACCCTTCCATTCCTTGCGAACAATTCATATATGCCTTTGCTTCTGCATCCGCCGCGATTCCACTATCCCCATGGCGCGTGGGGCCCACGATAGGCATCGTCTAAAAAAATTATTTTTAACTAAAATAGCAGATCAAATTGTTTTTTTTTTTTTTACGAGTTGATTCTTTGACTCGGCACGACGCATAGCAAGAGAAAAATAAAAAAAATAAAAAAGAGGTGCAACACGAGATTCCCAGGAGGTCACCCATCCGGACTCTCCTCTCGCCCAAGCACGCTCGCTAAACCTGATGGGATCCGGTGCATTAGTGCTGTATGATCGCACCTCCATTCCTTGCGCGAACAATTCATATATGCCTTTGCTTCTCATCCCCGCGCGATTCCCACTATCCCCATGGCGCGTGGGGCCCACGCGATGGCATCGTTAAAAAAAATTATTTTTAACTAAAATAGATCAAATTGTTTTTTTTTTTTTTTTACGAGTTGAATTCTTTGACTCCAGCACGACGCATAGCAAGAGAAAAATTAAAAAAAATAAAAAAGAGGTGAACACGAGGACTTCCAGGAGGTCACCCATCCCAGGTCTCTACTCGCCCAAGCACGCTCGCTAAAACCTGATGGGATCCGGTGCATGTGCTGGTATGATCGCACACTGCCATTCCTTTGCGAAAACAATTCATATATGCCTTTGCTTCTACATCCCCCGCGCGATTCCCACTATCCCATGGCGCGTGGGGCCCACGATAGGCATCGTCTAAAAAAAATTATTTTTAACTAAAATAGCAGATTCAAATTGTTTTTTTTTTTTACGAGTTGAATTCTTTGACTCCCGACCGACGCATAGCAAGAGAAAAATTAAAAAAAATAAAAAAGAGGTGCAACAGGACTTCCCAGGAGGTCACCATCCCAGGACTCTACGCCCAAGCACGCTCACTCGAATTCTGATGGGATCCGTGCATTATGCTGGTATGATCGCACCTGCATTCCTTGCGCGAACAATTCATATATGCCTTTGCTTCTGCATCCCGCCCGCGTTTCCACTATCCCCATGGCGCGTGGGGCCCACGATAGGCATCGTAAAAAAAATTATTTTTAACTAAAATACAGATCAAATTGTTTTTTTTTTTACGAGTTGAATTCTTTGACTCCGCACGACGCATAGCAAGAGAAAAATTAAAATAAAAAAGAGGTGCAACACGAGGACTCCCAGGAGGTCACCCATCCCAGGTCTCCTCGCCAAGCACGCTTAACCTGAGACCTGATGGGATTCAGATACATAATACATGCTTGTGTTATCGACACCTTCCATTCCTTGCGCGAACAATTCATATATGCCTTTGCTTCTACATCCCCGCGCGCGATCCCACTATCCCCATGGCGCGTGGGACCAATAGGCATCGTCTAAAAAAAATTATTTTTAACTAAAATAGCAGAAATTAAATTTTTTTTTTTACGAGTTGAATTCTTTGACTCCGCGACGCATAGCAAGAGAAAAATTAAAAAAAATAAAAAAGAGGTGCAACACGAGGACTTCCCAGGAGGTCACCCATTCCAGTACTACTCTCGCCCAAGCACGCTCACTGCGAATTTCTAATGGGATCCGGTGCATAATCCTGGTATGGTGGCACACTGCCATTCCTTGCGAACAATTCATATGCCTTTGCTTTCTACATCCCCGAGCGCGTCCCACTATCCCCATGGCGCGTGGGGCCCACGATAGGCATCGTCTAAAAAAAATTATTTTTAACTAAAATAGCAGATCAAATTGTTTTTTTTTTTTTCGAGTTGAATTCTTTGACTCCCGCACGACGCATAGCAAGAGAAAAATTAAAAAAAATAAAAAAGAGGTGCAACACGAGGACTTCCAAGAGTACCCATCCATCTCTCTCGCCCAAGCACGCTTACCTAAAGCCTGATGGGATTCCGGTGCATTAGTGCTGGTATGATCGCACCGCCATTCCTTGCGCGAACAATTCATATATGCCTTTGCTTCTACTCCCGCCGCGATTCCCACTATCCCCATGGCGCGTGGGCCCACGATAGGCATCGTCTAAAAAAATATTTTTAACTAAAATAGCAGATCAAATTGTTTTTTTTTTTTACGAGTTGAATTCTTTGACTCGCACGACGCATAGCAAGAGAAAAATTAAAAAAAATAAAAAAGAGGTGCAACACGAGACTTCCCAGGAGGTCACCCATCCGGTACTCCTCTCGCCAAGACACGCTTAACTGAAAACCTGATGGGATCCGTGCATTAGTGCTGGTATGATCGCACCTGCCATTCCTTGCGCGAACAATTCATATATGCCTTTGCTTCTACATCCCGGCGCGTTCCCACTATCCCCATGGCGCGTGGGGCCCACGATAGGCATCGTCTAAAAAAATTATTTTTAACTAAAATAGCAGATCAAATTGTTTTTTTTTTTACGAGTTGAATTCTTTGACTCCCGCACGACGCATAGCAAGAGAAAAATTAAAAAAAATAAAAAAGAGGTGCAACACGAGGACTTCCAGGAGGTCACCCATCCCAGGACTACTCTCGCCCAAGCACGCTTGCTTGAACCTGATGGGATCCGGTGCATTAGTGCTGGTATGACGCACCTCCATTCCTTGCGCGAACAATTCATATATGCCTTTGCTTCTACATCCGCGATTCCCACTATCCCCATGGCGCGTGGGGCCCACGATAGGCATCGTAAAAAAATTATTTTTAACTAAAATAGCAGATCAAATTGTTTTTTTTTTTTTACGAGTTGAATTCTTTGACTCCGCACGACGCATAGCAAGAGAAAAATTAAAAAAAATAAAAAAGAGGTGCAACACGAGACTCCAGGAGGTCGCCCGGTCCGTCTCGCCCAAGCACGCTCGCCTAAAGTTCTGATGGGATCCGGTGCATTAGTGCTGGTATGATCGCACCTGCCATTCCTTGCGCGAACAATTCATATATGCCTTTGCTTCTACATCCCGGCGCGCGATTCCCACTATCCCCATGGCGCGGGGCCCACGATAGGCATCGTCTAAAAAAAATTATTTTTAACTAAAATAGCAGATCAAATTGTTTTTTTTTTTTACGAGTTGAATTCTTTGACTCCACGACGCATAGCAAGAGAAAAATTAAAAAAAATAAAAAAGAGGTGCAACACGAGGACTTCCAGGAGGTCACCCATCCCAGTACTCGCCCAAGCACGCTCGCTGCGAACCTGATGGGATCCGGTGCATTAGTGTGGTATGACGCCTGCCATTCCTTGCGCGAACAATTCATATATGCCTTTGCTTCTGCATCCCGCGCGCGATTCCCACTATCCCCATGGCGCGTGGGGCCCACATAGGCATCGTCTAAAAAAATTATTTTTAACTAAAATAGCAGATCAAATTGTTTTTTTTTTTTTGAGTTGAATTCTTTGACTCCGCACGACGCATAGCAAGAGAAAAATTAAAAAAAATAAAAAAGAGGTGCAACACGGAGACTTCCCAGGAGGTCACCCATCCCAGGACTACTCTCGCCCAAGCACGCTTACTCAAGACCTGATGGGATCCGTGCATTAGTGCTGGTATGATCGCACCTCCATTCCTTGCGCGAACAATTCATATATGCCTTTGCTTCTAGCATCCAATTCCCACTATCCCCATGGCGCGTGGGGCCCACGATAGGCATCGTCTAAAAAAAATTATTTTAACTAAAATAGCAGATCAAATTGTTTTTTTTTTTTTACGAGTTGAATTCTTTGACTCCGCACGACGCATAGCAAGAGAAAAATTAAAAAAAATAAAAAAGAGGTGCAACACGAGACTTCCAGGAGGTCACCCATCGATCTACTCTCGCCCAAGCACGCTCGCTGAAACCTGATGGGATCGGTGCATTAGTGCTGGTATGATCGCACCTGCCATTCCTTGCGCGAACAATTCATATATGCCTTTGCTTCTCCATCCGCGCGCGTTCCCACTATCCCCATGGCGCGTGGGGCCCACGATAGGCATCGTAAAAAAATTATTTTTAACTAAAATAGCAGATCAAATTGTTTTTTTTTTTTTACGAGTTGAATTCTTTGACTCCCGCACGACGCATAGCAAGAGAAAAATTAAAAAAAATAAAAAAGAGGTGCAACGGACTTCCAGGAGGTCACCCATCCCAGTACTACTCTCGCCCAAGCACGCTTAACTCGAAGTTCTGATGGGATCCGGTGCATTAGTGCTGGTATGATCGCACCTGCCATTCCTTGCGCGAACAATTCATATATGCCTTTGCTTCTACATCCCGCGCGCGATTCCCACTATCCCCATGGCGCGTGGGGCCCACGATAGGCATCGTCTAAAAAAATTATTTTTAACTAAAATACAGATCAAATTGTTTTTTTTTTCGAGTTGAATTCTTTGACTCCCGCACGACGCATAGCAAGAGAAAAATTAAAAAAAATAAAAAAGAGGTGCAACACGAGGACTTCCCAGGAGGTCACCCATCCCCGTCTCCTCTCGCCCAAGCACGCTTAAACCTGATGGGAGATTGCATTAGTGGTATGATCGCACCTCCATTCCTTGCGCGAACAATTCATATATGCCTTTGCTTCTACATCCCCGCGCGATTCCCACTATCCCCATGGCGCGTGGGGCCCACGATAGGCATCGTCTAAAAAAAATTATTTTAACTAAAATCAGATCAAATTGTTTTTTTTTTTTTTACGAGTTGAATTCTTTGACTCCCGCACGACGCATAGCAAGAGAAAAATTAAAAAAAATAAAAAAGAGGTGCAACACGAGGACTTCCCAGGAGGTCACCCATCCCAGTACTCCTCGCCCAAGCACGCTCGCCTGAAGTTCTGATGGGATCCGGTGCATTAATGCTGGTATGATCGCACCTCCATTCCTTGCGCGAACAATTCATATATGCCTTTGCTTCTCCATCCCGCCCGCGCGTTCCCACTATCCCCATGGCGCGTGGGGCCCACGATAGGCATCGTCTAAAAAAAATTATTTTTAACTAAAATAGCAGATCAAATTGTTTTTTTTTTTTACGAGTTGAATTCTTTGACTCCGCACGACGCATAGCAAGAGAAAAATTAAAAAAAATAAAAAAGAGGTGCAACAGGGACTTCCAGGAGGTCACCCATCCAGTACTCTCGCCCAAGCACGCTCACTGCGACCTGATGGGATCCGTGCATTATGGTGGTATGGTCACCTGCCATTCCTTGCGCGAACAATTCATATATGCCTTTGCTTCTACATCCCGGCGCGATTCCCACTATCCCCATGGCGCGTGGGGCCCACGATAGGCATCGTCTAAAAAAATTATTTTAACTAAAATAGCAGATCAAATTGTTTTTTTTTTTACGAGTTGAATTCTTTGACTCCCGCACGACGCATAGCAAGAGAAAAATTAAAAAAAATAAAAAAGAGGTGCAACACGAGACTTCCCAGGTCACCCATCCAGGACTCCTCGCCCAAGCACGCTCGCTAAACCTGATGGGATCCGGTGCATTCCTGGTATGATCGCACCTCCATTCCTTGCGCGAACAATTCATATATGCCTTTGCTTCTACATCCCGCGCGCGATTCCCACTATCCCCATGGCGCGTGGGGCCCACGATAGGCATCGTCTAAAAAAAATTATTTTTAACTAAAATAGCAGATCAAATTGTTTTTTTTTTTTTTACGAGTTGAATTCTTTGACTCCCGCACGACGCATAGCAAGAGAAAAATTAAAAAAAATAAAAAAGAGGTGCAACACGAGGACTTCCCAGGAGGTCACCCATCCATACTCCCAAGCACGCTTAACTGCAAACCTGATGGGATCCGGTGCATTAGCTGGTATGATCGCACCTGCCATTCCTTGCGCGAACAATTCATATATGCCTTTGCTTCTACATCCCCGCGCGATTCCCACTATCCCCATGGCGCGTGGGGCCCACGATAGGCATCGTCTAAAAAAATTATTTTAACTAAAATAGCAGATCAAATTGTTTTTTTTTTACGAGTTGAATTCTTTGACTCCCGCACGACGCATAGCAAGAGAAAAATTAAAAAAAATAAAAAAGAGGTGCAACACGAGGACTTCCAGGAGGTCACCCATCCGTCTCCTCGCCCAAGCACGCTCACTGCGAAGTTCTGATGGGATCCGTGCATTAGTGGTATGATCGCACACTCCATTCCTTGCGCGAACAATTCATATATGCCTTTGCTTCTACATCCCAGCGCGATTCCCACTATCCCCATGGCGCGTGGGGCCCACGATAGGCATCGTCTAAAAAAAATTATTTTTAACTAAAATAGCAGATCAAATTGTTTTTTTTTTTTTACGAGTTGAATTCTTTGACTCCGCACGACGCATAGCAAGAGAAAAATTAAAAAAAATAAAAAAGAGGTGCAACACGAGGACTTCCCAGGAGGTCACCCATCCGGTACTCCTCGCCCAAGCACGCTCACTCGAACTTCTGATGGGATCCGTGCATTAGTGCTGGTATGATCGCACCTCCATTCCTTGCGCGAACAATTCATATATGCCTTTGCTTCTACATCCCGGCGCGCGTTCCCACTATCCCCATGGCGCGTGGGGCCCACGATAGGCATCGTCTAAAAAAAATTATTTTTAACTAAAATAGCAGATCAAATTGTTTTTTTTTTTTACGAGTTGAATTCTTTGACTCCGCACGACGCATAGCAAGAGAAAAATTAAAAAAAATAAAAAAGAGGTGCAACAGAGAGACTTCCAGGAGGTCACCCATCCCAGTACTCCTCTCGCCAAGCACGCTCACTTAAGTTTCTGATGGGATCCGGTGCATAGTGCTGGTATGATCGCACCTGCCATTCCTTGCGCGAACAATTCATATATGCCTTTGCTTCTCCATCCCCGCGCGATTCCCACTATCCCCATGGCGCGTGGGGCCCACGATAGGCATCGTCTAAAAAAAATTATTTTTAACTAAAATAGCAGATCAAATTGTTTTTTTTTTTTTACGAGTTGAATTCTTTGACTCCCGCACGACGCATAGCAAGAGAAAAATTAAAAAAAATAAAAAAGAGGTGCAACACGAGGACTTCCAGGAGGTCACCCGTCCCAGGACTCTCTCGCCCAGCACGCTTACCTAAAACCTGATGGGATCCGGTGCATTATGCTGGTATGATCGCACCTCCATTCCTTGCGCGAACAATTCATATATGCCTTTGCTTCATCCCGGCGCGATTCCCACTATCCCCATGGCGCGTGGGGCCCACGATAGGCATCGTCTAAAAAAATTATTTTTAACTAAAATAGCAGATCAAATTGTTTTTTTTTTTTTTACGAGTTGAATTCTTTGACTCCGCACGACGCATAGCAAGAGAAAAATTAAAAAAAATAAAAAAGAGGTGCAACACGAGGACTTCCCAGGAGGTCACCCATCCCGTACTCCTCGCCCAAGCACGCTCACTAAACCTGATGGGATCCGGTGCATTAGTGGTATGATCGCACCTGCCATTCCTTGCGCGAACAATTCATATATGCCTTTGCTTCTGCATCCCGCGCGCGATTCCCACTATCCCCATGGCGCGTGGGGCCCACGATAGGCATCGTCTAAAAAAAATTATTTTTAACTAAAATAGCAGATCAAATTGTTTTTTTTTTACGAGTTGAATTCTTTGACTCCGCACGACGCATAGCAAGAGAAAAATTAAAAAAAATAAAAAAGAGGTGCAACACGAGGACTTCCAGGAGGTCACCCATCCGGTACTCCTCTCGCCCAAGCACGCTTACTAAACCTGATGGGATCCGGTGCATTAGTGCTGGTATGATCGCACCTGCCATTCCTTGCGCGAACAATTCATATATGCCTTTGCTTCTACATCCCGCGCGCGATTCCCACTATCCCCATGGCGCGTGGGGCCCACGATAGGCATCGTCTAAAAAAAATTATTTTTAACTAAAATAGCAGATCAAATTGTTTTTTTTTTTTTACGAGTTGAATTCTTTGACTCCCGCACGACGCATAGCAAGAGAAAAATTAAAAAAAATAAAAAAGAGGTGCAACACGAGGACTTCCCAGGAGGTCACCCATCCCAGTACTCCTCGCCCAAGCACGCTTAACTCGAGTTCTGATGGGATAGGTGCATCATCCTGGTATGATCGCACCTGCCATTCCTTGCGCGAACAATTCATATATGCCTTTGCTTCTACATCCCGCGCGCGATTCCCACTATCCCCATGGCGCGTGGGGCCCACGATAGGCATCGTAAAAAAATTATTTTTAACTAAAATAGCAGATCAAATTGTTTTTTTTTTACGAGTTGAATTCTTTGACTCCCGCACGACGCATAGCAAGAGAAAAATTAAAAAAAATAAAAAAGAGGTGCAACACGAGGACTTCCCAGGAGGTCACCCGTCAGTCTCTCTCGCCCAAGCACGCTTACTGCGAAACCTGATGGGATCCGTGCATTAGTGCTGGTATGGTCGCACCTGCCATTCCTTGCGCGAACAATTCATATATGCCTTTGCTTCTACATCCCGCGCGCGATTCCCACTATCCCCATGGCGCGTGGGGCCCACGATAGGCATCGTCTAAAAAAAATTATTTTTAACTAAAATAGCGATCAAATTGTTTTTTTTTTTACGAGTTGAATTCTTTGACTCCCGCACGACGCATAGCAAGAGAAAAATTAAAAAAAATAAAAAAGAGGTGCAACACGAGGACTTCCAGGAGGTCACCATCCCATACTCTCTCGCCAAGCACGCTCCTTAAAGCTGATGGGATCCGGCATTATCATCCTGGTATGATCGCACCTGCCATTCCTTGCGCGAACAATTCATATATGCCTTTGCTTCTCATCCCGCGCGCGATTCCCACTATCCCCATGGCGCGTGGGGCCCACGATAGGCATCGTCTAAAAAAAATTATTTTTAACTAAAATAGCAGATCAAATTGTTTTTTTTTTTTTTCGAGTTGAATTCTTTGACTCCCGCACGACGCATAGCAAGAGAAAAATTAAAAAAAATAAAAAAGAGGTGCAACACGAGGACTTCCCAGGAGGTCACCCATCCAGGACTACTCTCGCCCAAGCACGCTTACTGCGAACCTGATGGGATCCGGTGCATTAGTGCTGGTATGATCGCACCTGCCATTCCTTGCGCGAACAATTCATATATGCCTTTGCTTCTCATCCCGGCGCGATTCCCACTATCCCCATGGCGCGTGGGGCCCACGATAGGCATCGTCTAAAAAAATTATTTTTAACTAAAATAGCAGATCAAATTGTTTTTTTTTTTTACGAGTTGAATTCTTTGACTCCCGCACGACGCATAGCAAGAGAAAAATTAAAAAAAATAAAAAAGAGGTGCAACACGAGGACTTCAGGAGGTCACCCATCCCAGTACTCTCTCGCCCAAGCACGCTCGCTGCGACCTGATGGGTCGTGCATAGTCCTGGTATGATCGCACCTCCATTCCTTGCGCGAACAATTCATATATGCCTTTGCTTCTACATCCCGCGCGCGATTCCCACTATCCCCATGGCGCGTGGGGCCCACGATAGGCATCGTCTAAAAAAAATTATTTTAACTAAAATAGCAGATCAAATTGTTTTTTTTTTTTACGAGTTGAATTCTTTGACTCCCGCACGACGCATAGCAAGAGAAAAATTAAAAAAAATAAAAAAGAGGTGCAACACGAGACTTCCAGGAGGTCACCCATCCAGGACTACTCTCGCCAAGCACGCTCGCTGCGACCTCTGGACGGAGTGCATGTGCTGGTATGATCGCACCTGCATTCCTTGCGCGAACAATTCATATATGCCTTTGCTTCTACATCCCGCCGCGATTCCCACTATCCCCATGGCGCGTGGGGCCCACGATAGGCATCGTCTAAAAAAAATTATTTTTAACTAAAATAGCAGATCAAATTGTTTTTTTTTTTTACGAGTTGAATTCTTTGACTCCGCACGACGCATAGCAAGAGAAAAATTAAAAAAAATAAAAAAGAGGTGCAACACGAGGACTTCCCAGGAGGTCACCCATCCGGTACTCCTCTCGCCCAAGCACGCTCACTAAATTCTGATGGGATCCGGTGCATTAGTGCTGGTATGATCGCACCTGCCATTCCTTGCGCGAACAATTCATATATGCCTTTGCTTCTACATCCCGCCGCGATTCCCACTATCCCCATGGCGCGTGGCCCACGATAGGCATCGTCTAAAAAAAATTATTTTTAACTAAAATAGCAGATCAAATTGTTTTTTTTTTTTTGAGTTGAATTCTTTGACTCCGCACGACGCATAAAGAGAAAAATTAAAAAAAATAAAAAAGAGGTGCAACACGAGGACTTCCAGGAGGTCACCCATCCAGGACTACTCTCGCCCAAGCACGCTTAACTAAAGTTCTGATGGATCCGGTGCATTAGTGCTGGTATGATCGCACCTGCCATTCCTTGCGAACAATTCATATATGCCTTTGCTTCTCGCATCCCCGCGCGATTCCCACTATCCCCATGGCGCGTGGGGCCCACGATAGGCATCGTCTAAAAAAAATTATTTTTAACTAAAATAGCAGATCAAATTGTTTTTTTTTTTTACGAGTTGAATTCTTTGACTCCGCACGACGCATAGCAAGAGAAAAATTAAAAAAAATAAAAAAGAGGTGCAACACGAGGACTTCCAGGAGGTCACCCATCCAGGTACTACCTCGCCCAAGCACGCTTAACTGAAGTTCTGATGGGATCCGTGCATTAGTGCGTATGATCGCACCTGCCATTCCTTGCGCGAACAATTCATATATGCCTTTGCTTCTACATCCCGCGCGATTCCCACTATCCCCATGGCGCGTGGGGCCCACGATAGGCATCGTCTAAAAAAATTATTTTTAACTAAAATAGCAGATCAAATTGTTTTTTTTTTTTTTACGAGTTGAATTCTTTGACTCCCGCACGACGCATAGCAAGAGAAAAATTAAAAAAAATAAAAAAGAGGTGCAACACGAGGACTCCAGGAGGTCACCCATCCAGGTACTCCTCTCGCCCAAGCACGCTTAACTCTGAGCCTGATGGGATCCGGTGCATTAGTGGTATGATCGCACCTCCCATTCCTGCGCGAACAATTCATATATGCCTTTGCTTCTACATCCCGCCCGCGATTCCCACTATCCCCATGGCGCGTGGGGCCCACGATAGGCATCGTCTAAAAAAATTATTTTTAACTAAAATAGCAGATCAAATTGTTTTTTTTTTTACGAGTTGAATTCTTTGACTCCCGCACGACGCATAGCAAGAGAAAAATTAAAAAAAATAAAAAAGAGGTGCAACACGAGGACTTCCCAGGAGGTCACCCATCCCAGGTACTCTCGCCCAAGCACGCTTACTGCGAAGCCTGATGGGATGGGTGCATTAGTGCTGGTATGATCGCACCTGCCATTCCTTGCGCGAACAATTCATATATGCCTTTGCTTCACATCCGCCGCGCGATTCCCACTATCCCCATGGCGCGTGGGGCCCACGATAGGCATCGTTAAAAAAAATTATTTTTAACTAAAATAGCAGATCAAATTGTTTTTTTTTTTTTACGAGTTGAATTCTTTGACTCCGCACGACGCATAGCAAGAGAAAAATTAAAAAAAATAAAAAAGAGGTGCAACACGAGGACTTCCCAGGAGGTCACCCATCCCAGGTACTCCTCGCCCAAGCACGCTCACTGCGAGTCTCGATGGGATCGTGCATAGTGCTGGTATGTCGCACCTGCCATTCCTTGCGCGAACAATTCATATATGCCTTTGCTTCTACATCCCGCGCGCGATTCCCACTATCCCCATGGCGCGTGGGGCCCACGATAGGCATCGTAAAAAAAATTATTTTTAACTAAAATAGCAGATCAAATTGTTTTTTTTTTTTTTACGAGTTGAATTCTTTGACTCCGCACGACGCATAGCAAGAGAAAAATTAAAAAAAATAAAAAAGAGGTGCAACACGAGGACTTCCAGGAGGTCACCCATCCCAGGTACTACCTCGCCCAAGCACGCTCGCTGAAGTTCTGATGGGATCCGGTGCATTAGTGCTGGTATGATCGCACCTGCCATTCCTTGCGCGAACAATTCATATATGCCTTTGCTTCTACATCCCGCCGCGATTCCCACTATCCCCATGGCGCGTGGGGCCCACGATAGGCATCGTCTAAAAAAAATTATTTTTAACTAAAATAGCAGATCAAATTGTTTTTTTTTTTTACGAGTTGAATTCTTTGACTCCGCACGACGCATAGCAAGAGAAAAATTAAAAAAAATAAAAAAGAGGTGCAACACGAGGACTTCCAGGAGGTCACCCATCCATCTCCTCGCCCAAGCACGCTCGCTCTGAACCTGATGGGATCCCGTGCATTAGTGCTGGTATGATCGCACCTGCCATTCCTTGCGCGAACAATTCATATATGCCTTTGCTTTACATCCATCCCGCGCGATTCCCACTATCCCCATGGCGCGTGGGGCCCACGATAGGCATCGTCTAAAAAAATTATTTTTAACTAAAATAGCAGATCAAATTGTTTTTTTTTTTTACGAGTTGAATTCTTTGACTCCGCACGACGCATAGCAAGAGAAAAATTAAAAAAAATAAAAAAGAGTGCAACACGAGGACTTCCCAGGAGGTCACCCATCCCATCTCTCTCGCCCAAGCGCTCACTTGAGTTCTGATGGGATCCTGCATAGTCCTGGTATGATCCACCTGCCATTCCTGCGCGAACAATTCATATATGCCTTTGCTTCTACATCCCGCGCGATTCCCACTATCCCCATGGCGCGTGGGGCCCACGATAGGCATCGTCTAAAAAAAATTATTTTTAACTAAAATAGCAGATCAAATTTTTTTTTTTTTTACGAGTTGAATTCTTTGACTCCCGCACGACGCATAGCAAGAGAAAAATTAAAAAAAATAAAAAAGAGGTGCAACACGAGGACTTCCCAGGAGGTCACCCATCCCAGTACTCCTCTCGCCAAGCACGCTTACTCTGAAACCTGATGGGATCCGTGCATTAGTGCTGGTATGATCGCACCTGCCATTCCTTGCGCGAACAATTCATATATGCCTTTGCTTCTACATCCCGCCCGCGATTCCCACTATCCCCATGGCGCGTGGGGCCCACGATAGGCATCGTCTAAAAAAAATTATTTTTAACTAAAATAGCAGATCAAATTGTTTTTTTTTTTTACGAGTTGAATTCTTTGACTCCCGCACGACGCATAGCAAGAGAAAAATTAAAAAAAATAAAAAAGAGGTGCAACACGAGGACTTCCCAGGAGGTCACCCATCCCAGGACTACTCTCGCCCAAGCACGCTTAACTCGAGTTCTGATGGAATTGCATTAGTGGGTATGATCGCACCTGCCATTCCTTGCGCGAACAATTCATATATGCCTTTGCTTCTGCATCCCGCCGCGATTCCCACTATCCCCATGGCGCGTGGGGCCCACGATAGGCATCGTCTAAAAAAAATTATTTTTAACTAAAATAGCAGATCAAATTGTTTTTTTTTTTACGAGTTGAATTCTTTGACTCCCGCACGACGCATAGCAAGAGAAAAATTAAAAAAAATAAAAAAGAGGTGCAACACGAGGACTTCCCAGGAGGTCACCCATCCCAGTACTCTCGCCAAGCACGCTTCCTCTGAGTTCTGATGGGATCCGCATTAGTGCTGGTATGATCGCACCTGCCATTCCTTGCGCGAACAATTCATATATGCCTTTGCTTCTGCATCCCCCGCGATTCCCACTATCCCCATGGCGCGTGGGGCCCACGATAGGCATCGTCTAAAAAAAATTATTTTTAACTAAAATAATAGATCAAATTGTTTTTTTTTTTTACGAGTTGAATTCTTTGACTCCCGCACGACGCATAGCAAGAGAAAAATTAAAAAAAATAAAAAAGAGGTGCAACACGAGGACTTCCCAGGAGGTCACCCATCCAGGACTCCTCGCCCAAGCACGCTTACCTCCGAGTTCTGATGGGATCCGTGCATTAGTGCTGGTATGATCGCACCTGCCATTCCTTGCGCGAACAATTCATATATGCCTTTGCTTCTACATCCCCTGCGATTCCCACTATCCCCATGGCGCGTGGGGCCCACGATAGGCATCGTCTAAAAAAATTATTTTTAACTAAAATAGCAGATCAAATTGTTTTTTTTTTTTTACGAGTTGAATTCTTTGACTCCGCACGACGCATAGCAAGAGAAAAATTAAAAAAAATAAAAAAGAGGTGCAACACGAGGACTTCCCAGGAGGTCACCCATCCCAGGACTACTCTCGCCCAAGCACGCTTACCTGAGAAACCTGATGGGATCCGTGCATTAGTCCTGGTATGATCGCACCTGCCATTCCTTGCGCGAACAATTCATATATGCCTTTGCTTCTCATCCCGCGCGATTCCCACTATCCCCATGGCGCGTGGGGCCCACGATAGGCATCGTCTAAAAAAAATTATTTTTAACTAAAATAGCAGATCAAATTGTTTTTTTTTTTTACGAGTTGAATTCTTTGACTCCGCACGACGCATAGCAAGAGAAAAATTAAAAAAAATAAAAAAGAGGTGCAACACGAGGACTTCCCAGGAGGTCACCCATCCCAGGACTACTCTCGCCCAGCACGCTTACTTCTAAGTTTGATGGGATCCGTGCATTAGTGCTGGTATGATCGCACCTGCCATTCCTTGCGCGAACAATTCATATATGCCTTTGCTTCGCA
This sequence comes from Dalbergia oliveri, assembly GCA_030441495.1. NCBI lineage: Eukaryota > Viridiplantae > Streptophyta > Magnoliopsida > Fabales > Fabaceae > Dalbergia > Dalbergia oliveri. The sequence continues at coordinate 19,139 of JAMLFY010000322.1, read as the reverse complement.
TCCCGCGCGCGATTCCCACTATCCCCATGGCGCGTGGGGCCCACGATAGGCATCGTCTAAAAAAAATTATTTTTAACTAAAATAGCAGATCAAATTGTTTTTTTTTTTTACGAGTTGAATTCTTTGACTCCGCACGACGCATAGCAAGAGAAAAATTAAAAAAAATAAAAAAGAGGTGCAACACGAGGACTTCCCAGGAGGTCACCCATCCCAGGACTCCTCTCGCCCAGCACGCTTACTCAAGTTTGATGGGATCCGTGCATTAGTGGGTATGATCGCACCTGCCATTCCTTGCGCGAACAATTCATATATGCCTTTGCTTCTACATCCGCCGCGCGATTCCCACTATCCCCATGGCGCGTGGGGCCCACGATAGGCATCGTCTAAAAAAAATTATTTTTAACTAAAATAGCAGATCAAATTGTTTTTTTTTTTTTACGAGTTGAATTCTTTGACTCCGCACGACGCATAGCAAGAGAAAAATTAAAAAAAATAAAAAAGAGGTGCAACACGAGGACTTCCCAGGAGGTCACCCATCCCAGGACTACCTCGCCCAAGCACGCTCCTTGAAGTTCTGATGGGATCCGTGCATTAGTGGTATGATCGCACCTGCCATTCCTTGCGCGAACAATTCATATATGCCTTTGCTTCTCCATCCCGCCGCGCGATTCCCACTATCCCCATGGCGCGTGGGGCCCACGATAGGCATCGTCTAAAAAAAATTATTTTTAACTAAAATAGCAGATCAAATTGTTTTTTTTTTTTACGAGTTGAATTCTTTGACTCCCGCACGACGCATAGCAAGAGAAAAATTAAAAAAAATAAAAAAGAGGTGCAACACGAGGACTTCCAGGAGGTCACCCATCCCAGGACTACTCTCGCCCAGCACGCTTACTTGAACCTGATGGGATCCGTGCATAGTAGGTATGATCGCACCTGCCATTCCTTGCGCGAACAATTCATATATGCCTTTGCTTCTTGCATCCGCGCGCGATTCCCACTATCCCCATGGCGCGTGGGGCCCACGATAGGCATCGTCTAAAAAAAATTATTTTTAACTAAAATAGCAGATCAAATTGTTTTTTTTTTTTACGAGTTGAATTCTTTGACTCCGCACGACGCATAGCAAGAGAAAAATTAAAAAAAATAAAAAAGAGGTGCAACACGAGGACTTCCCAGGAGGTCACCCATCCCAGGACTACTCTCGCCCAAGCACGCTTACCTCGAGTTCTGATGGGATCCGTGCATTAGTGGTATGATCGCACCTGCCATTCCTTGCGCGAACAATTCATATATGCCTTTGCTTCTGCATCCCCGCGCGATTCCCACTATCCCCATGGCGCGTGGGCCCACGATAGGCATCGTCTAAAAAAAATTATTTTTAACTAAAATAGCAGATCAAATTGTTTTTTTTTTTTACGAGTTGAATTCTTTGACTCCCGCACGACGCATAGCAAGAGAAAAATTAAAAAAAATAAAAAAGAGGTGCAACACGAGGACTTCCAGGAGGTCACCCATCCCAGGACTACCTCTCGCCCAAGCACGCTTACCTCTGAATTCTGATGGATCCGTGCATTAGCTGGTATGATCGCACCTGCCATTCCTTGCGCGAACAATTCATATATGCCTTTGCTTCTGCATCCCGCCGCGATTCCCACTATCCCCATGGCGCGTGGGGCCCACGATAGGCATCGTCAAAAAATTATTTTTAACTAAAATAGAATCAAATTGTTTTTTTTTTTTACGAGTTGAATTCTTTGACTCCGCACGACGCATAGCAAGAGAAAAATTAAAAAAAATAAAAAAGAGGTGCAACACGGACTTCCCAGGAGGTCACCCATCCCAGGACTTACTCTCGCCCAAGCACGCTTCTTGAAACCTGATGGGTGCATTAGTGCTGGTATGATCGCACCTGCCATTCCTTGCGCGAACAATTCATATATGCCTTTGCTTCTCATCCCCCCGCGCGATTCCCACTATCCCCATGGCGCGTGGGGCCCACGATAGGCATCGTCTAAAAAAAATTATTTTTAACTAAAATAGCAGATCAAATTGTTTTTTTTTTTTTACGAGTTGAATTCTTTGACTCCGCACGACGCATAGCAAGAGAAAAATTAAAAAAAATAAAAAAGAGGTGCAACACGAGGACTTCCCAGGAGGTCACCCATCCCAGGACTACTCTCGCCCAAGCACGCTCCTTGAACCTGATGGGATCCGTGCATTAGTGCCTGGTATGATCGCACCTCCATTCCTTGCGCGAACAATTCATATATGCCTTTGCTTCTGCATCCCGCCGCGCGATTCCCACTATCCCCATGGCGCGTGGGGCCCACGATAGGCATCGTCTAAAAAAAATTATTTTTAACTAAAATAGCAGATCAAATTGTTTTTTTTTTTTTACGAGTTGAATTCTTTGACTCCCGCACGACGCATAGCAAGAGAAAAATTAAAAAAAATAAAAAAGAGGTGCAACACGAGGACTTCCCAGGAGGTCACCCATCCCAGGACTTACTCTCGCCCAAGCACGCTTACCTCTGAGTTCTGATGGGATCCGTGCATTAGTGCTGTATGATCGCACCTGCCATTCCTTGCGAACAATTCATATATGCCTTTGCTTCTGCATCCCGCGCGATTCCCACTATCCCCATGGCGCGTGGGGCCCACGATAGGCATCGTCTAAAAAAAATTATTTTTAACTAAAATAGCAGATCAAATTGTTTTTTTTTTTTTACGAGTTGAATTCTTTGACTCCCGCACGACGCATAGCAAGAGAAAAATTAAAAAAAATAAAAAAGAGGTGCAACACGAGGACTTCCCAGGAGGTCACCCATCCCAGGACTACTCTCGCCCAAGCACGCTTAATCTGAGTTCTGATGGGATCCGTGCATTAGTGCTGGTATGATCGCACCTGCCATTCCTTGCGCGAACAATTCATATATGCCTTTGCTTCTCCATCGCGCGCGATTCCCACTATCCCCATGGCGCGTGGGGCCCACGATAGGCATCGTCTAAAAAAAATTATTTTTAACTAAAATAGCAGATCAAATTGTTTTTTTTTTTTTACGAGTTGAATTCTTTGACTCCCGCACGACGCATAGCAAGAGAAAAATTAAAAAAAATAAAAAAGAGGTGCAACACGAGGACTTCCCAGGAGGTCACCCATCCCAGGACTACTCTCGCCCAAGCACGCTGCTTGAGTTCTGATGGGATCCGTGCATTAGTGCTGTATGATCGCACCTGCCATTCCTTGCGCGAACAATTCATATATGCCTTTGCTTCTGCATCCCGCCGCGATTCCCACTATCCCCATGGCGCGTGGGGCCCACGATAGGCATCGTCTAAAAAAAATTATTTTTAACTAAAATAAGATCAAATTGTTTTTTTTTTTTTTACGAGTTGAATTCTTTGACTCCCGCACGACGCATAGCAAGAGAAAAATTAAAAAAAATAAAAAAGAGGTGCAACACGAGGACTTCCCAGGAGGTCACCCATCCCAGGACTACCTCGCCCAAGCACGCTCCTGAAACCTGATGGGATCCGTGCATTAGTGCTGGTATGATCGCACCTGCCATTCCTTGCGCGAACAATTCATATATGCCTTTGCTTCGCATCCGCCGCGATTCCCACTATCCCCATGGCGCGTGGGGCCCACGATAGGCATCGTCTAAAAAAAATTATTTTTAACTAAAATAGCAGATCAAATTGTTTTTTTTTTTTACGAGTTGAATTCTTTGACTCCGCACGACGCATAGCAAGAGAAAAATTAAAAAAAATAAAAAAGAGGTGCAACACGAGGACTTCCCAGGAGGTCACCCATCCCAGGACTACTCTCGCCAAGCACGCTTACTTGAGTTCTGATGGGATCCGTGCATTAGTGGTATGATCGCACCTGCCATTCCTTGCGCGAACAATTCATATATGCCTTTGCTTCTCATCCCGCCGCGCGATTCCCACTATCCCCATGGCGCGTGGGGCCCACGATAGGCATCGTCTAAAAAAAATTATTTTTAACTAAAATAGCAGATCAAATTGTTTTTTTTTTTTACGAGTTGAATTCTTTGACTCCGCACGACGCATAGCAAGAGAAAAATTAAAAAAAATAAAAAAGAGGTGCAACACGAGGACTTCCCAGGAGGTCACCCATCCCAGGACTCCTCTCGCCCAAGCACGCTTACCTTGACCTGATGGGATTCCTGCATTAGTGCTGGTATGATCGCACCTGCCATTCCTTGCGCGAACAATTCATATATGCCTTTGCTTCTGCATCCCGCCCGCGATTCCCACTATCCCCATGGCGCGTGGGGCCCACGATAGGCATCGTCTAAAAAAAATTATTTTTAACTAAAATAGCAGATCAAATTGTTTTTTTTTTTTTACGAGTTGAATTCTTTGACTCCCGCACGACGCATAGCAAGAGAAAAATTAAAAAAAATAAAAAAGAGGTGCAACACGAGGACTTCCAGGAGGTCACCCATCCCAGGACTACTCTCGCCCAAGCACGCTTCTCTTGAAACCTGATGGGATCCGTGCATTAGTGCTGGTATGATCGCACCTGCCATTCCTTGCGCGAACAATTCATATATGCCTTTGCTTCTGCATCCCGCGCGCGATTCCCACTATCCCCATGGCGCGTGGGGCCCACGATAGGCATCGTCTAAAAAAAATTATTTTTAACTAAAATAGCAGATCAAATTGTTTTTTTTTTTTACGAGTTGAATTCTTTGACTCCCGCACGACGCATAGCAAGAGAAAAATTAAAAAAAATAAAAAAGAGGTGCAACACGAGGACTTCCCAGGAGGTCACCCATCCCAGGACTACTCTCGCCCAAGCACGCTTACTCTGAGTTCTGATGGGATCCGTGCATTAGTGCTGGTATGATGCACCTGCCATTCCTTGCGCGAACAATTCATATATGCCTTTGCTTCTGCATCCCGCCGCGATTCCCACTATCCCCATGGCGCGTGGGGCCCACGATAGGCATCGTCTAAAAAAAATTATTTTTAACTAAAATAGCAGATCAAATTGTTTTTTTTTTTTTACGAGTTGAATTCTTTGACTCCCGCACGACGCATAGCAAGAGAAAAATTAAAAAAATAAAAAAGAGGTGCAACACGAGGACTTCCCAGGAGGTCACCCATCCCAGGACTCCTCTCGCCAAGCACGCTTACCTCGAGTTCTGATGGGATCCGTGCATTAGTGCTGGTATGATCGCACCTGCCATTCCTTGCGCGAACAATTCATATATGCCTTTGCTTCTCGCATCCCGGCGCGATTCCCACTATCCCCATGGCGCGTGGGGCCCACCGATAGGCATCGTCTAAAAAAAATTATTTTTAACTAAAATAGCAGATCAAATTGTTTTTTTTTTTTTTACGAGTTGAATTCTTTGACTCCGCACGACGCATAGCAAGAGAAAAATTAAAAAAAATAAAAAAGAGGTGCAACACGAGGACTTCCCAGGAGGTCACCCATCCCAGGACTACTCTCGCCCAAGCACGCTGCTCTGAAGTTCTGATGGGATCCGTGCATTAGTGCTGTATGATCGCACCTGCCATTCCTTGCGCGAACAATTCATATATGCCTTTGCTTCTACATCCCCGCGCGTTCCCACTATCCCCATGGCGCGTGGGGCCCACGATAGGCATCGTAAAAAAAATTATTTTTAACTAAAATAGCAGATCAAATTGTTTTTTTTTTTTACGAGTTGAATTCTTTGACTCCCGCACGACGCATAGCAAGAGAAAAATTAAAAAAAATAAAAAAGAGGTGCAACACGAGGACTTCCCAGGAGGTCACCCATCCCAGGACTACTCTCGCCCAAGCACGCTTAACTCGAGTTCTGATGGGATCCGTGCATTAGTGCTGGTATGATCGCACCTGCCATTCCTTGCGCGAACAATTCATATATGCCTTTGCTTCTGCATCCCGCGCGATTCCCACTATCCCCATGGCGCGTGGGGCCCACGATAGGCATCGTAAAAAAAATTATTTTTAACTAAAATAGCAGATCAAATTTTTTTTTTTTTTACGAGTTGAATTCTTTGACTCCCGCACGACGCATAGCAAGAGAAAAATTAAAAAAAATAAAAAAGAGGTGCAACACGAGGACTTCCCAGGAGGTCACCCATCCCAGGACTACTCGCCCAAGCACGCTGACCTTGAACCTGATGGGATCCGTGCATTAGTGCGGTATGATCGCACCTGCCATTCCTTGCGCGAACAATTCATATATGCCTTTGCTTCTGCATCCCGCCCGCGATTCCCACTATCCCCATGGCGCGTGGGGCCCACGATAGGCATCGTCTAAAAAAAATTATTTTTAACTAAAATAGCAGATCAAATTGTTTTTTTTTTTTTACGAGTTGAATTCTTTGACTCCGCACGACGCATAGCAAGAGAAAAATTAAAAAAAATAAAAAAGAGGTGCAACACGAGGACTTCCCAGGAGGTCACCCATCCCAGGACTCCTCTCGCCAAGCACGCTTACCTTGAAGTTCTGATGGGATCCGTGCATTAGTGCTGGTATGATCGCACCTGCCATTCCTTGCGCGAACAATTCATATATGCCTTTGCTTCTACATCCCGCGCGATTCCCACTATCCCCATGGCGCGTGGGCCCACGATAGGCATCGTCTAAAAAAAATTATTTTTAACTAAAATAGCAGATCAAATTGTTTTTTTTTTTACGAGTTGAATTCTTTGACTCCGCACGACGCATAGCAAGAGAAAAATTAAAAAAAATAAAAAAGAGGTGCAACACGAGGACTTCCCAGGAGGTCACCCATCCCAGGACTCCTCGCCCAAGCACGCTTAACTGCAAGTTCTGATGGGATCCGTGCATTAGCCTGGTATGATCGCACCTGCCATTCCTTGCGCGAACAATTCATATATGCCTTTGCTTCTACATCCCGCGCGCGATTCCCACTATCCCCATGGCGCGTGGGGCCCACGATAGGCATCGTCTAAAAAAATTATTTTTAACTAAAATAGCAGATCAAATTGTTTTTTTTTTTTACGAGTTGAATTCTTTGACTCCCGCACGACGCATAGCAAGAGAAAAATTAAAAAAAATAAAAAAGAGGTGCAACACGAGGACTTCCCAGGAGGTCACCCATCCCAGGACTACTCTCGCCCAAGCACGCTTACCTGAAGTTTGATGGGATCCGTGCATTAGTGGTATGATCGCACCTGCCATTCCTTGCGCGAACAATTCATATATGCCTTTGCTTCTGCATCCCGCCCGCGATTCCCACTATCCCCATGGCGCGTGGGGCCCACGATAGGCATCGTCTAAAAAAAATTATTTTTAACTAAAATAGCAGATCAAATTGTTTTTTTTTTTTTTACGAGTTGAATTCTTTGACTCCCGCACGACGCATAGCAAGAGAAAAATTAAAAAAAATAAAAAAGAGGTGCAACACGAGGACTTCCCAGGAGGTCACCCATCCCAGGACTACTCTCGCCCAAGCACGCTCCTGAGTTCTGATGGGATCCTGCATCATGCTGGTATGATCGCACCTCATTCCTTGCGCGAACAATTCATATATGCCTTTGCTTCTACATCCCGCCGCGCGATTCCCACTATCCCCATGGCGCGTGGGGCCCACGATAGGCATCGTCTAAAAAAATTATTTTTAACTAAAATAGCAGATCAAATTGTTTTTTTTTTTTTTTTTACGAGTTGAATTCTTTGACTCCGCACGACGCATAGCAAGAGAAAAATTAAAAAAAATAAAAAAGAGGTGCAACACGAGGACTTCCCAGGAGGTCACCCATCCCAGGTACTCCTCGCCCAAGCACGCTCCTAAGTTCTGATGGGATCGTGCATTAGTGCTGGTATGATCGCACCTGCCATTCCTTGCGCGAACAATTCATATATGCCTTTGCTTCATCCCGCCGCGATTCCCACTATCCCCATGGCGCGTGGGGCCCACGATAGGCATCGTCTAAAAAAAATTATTTTTAACTAAAATAAGATCAAATTGTTTTTTTTTTTTTACGAGTTGAATTCTTTGACTCCCGCACGACGCATAGCAAGAGAAAAATTAAAAAAAATAAAAAAGAGGTGCAACACGAGGACTTCCCAGGAGGTCACCCATCCCAGGACTGACTCGCCCAAGCACGCTTATCTGAAGTTCCTGGATCCGTGCATTAGTGCTGGTATGATCGCACTGCCATTCCTTGCGCGAACAATTCATATATGCCTTTGCTTCTACATCCCCGCGCGATTCCCACTATCCCCATGGCGCGTGGGGCCCACGATAGCATCGTCTAAAAAAAATTATTTTTAACTAAAATAGCAGATCAAATTGTTTTTTTTTTTTACGAGTTGAATTCTTTGACTCCGCACGACGCATAGCAAGAGAAAAATTAAAAAAAATAAAAAAGAGGTGCAACACGAGGACTTCCCAGGAGGTCACCCATCCCAGGACTCTCTCGCCCAGCACGCTTACCTGAAAGTTCTGATGGGATCCGGTGCATTAGTGGTATGATCGCACCTGCCATTCCTTGCGCGAACAATTCATATATGCCTTTGCTTCTACATCCCGCCGCGATTCCCACTATCCCCATGGCGCGTGGGGCCCACGATAGGCATCGTCTAAAAAAAATTATTTTTAACTAAAATAGCAGATCAAATTGTTTTTTTTTTTTTACGAGTTGAATTCTTTGACTCCCGCACGACGCATAGCAAGAGAAAAATTAAAAAAAATAAAAAAGAGGTGCAACACGAGGACTTCCCAGGAGGTCACCCATCCCAGGACTACTCTCGCCCAGCACGCTTACCTGAGTTCTGATGGGATCCGTGCATTAGTGCTGGTATGATCGCACCTGCCATTCCTTGCGCGAACAATTCATATATGCCTTTGCTTCTGCATCCCGGGCGCGATTCCCACTATCCCCATGGCGTGGGGCCCACGATCAGGCATCGTCTAAAAAAAATTATTTTTAACTAAAATAGCAGATCAAATTGTTTTTTTTTTTTACGAGTTGAATTCTTTGACTCCCGCACGACGCATAGCAAGAGAAAAATTAAAAAAAATAAAAAAGAGGTGCAACACGAGGACTTCCCAGGAGGTCACCCATCCCAGGACTACTCTCGCCCAGCACGCTTAACCTTGAGTATGGGTAGGTGCATTAGTGCTGGTATGATCGCACCTCCATTCCTTGCGCGAACAATTCATATATGCCTTTGCTTCTATCCCGCCGCGATTCCCACTATCCCCATGGCGCGTGGGGCCCACGATAGGCATCGTCTAAAAAAAATTATTTTTAACTAAAATAGGAATCAAATTGTTTTTTTTTTTTTACGAGTTGAATTCTTTGACTCCGCACGACGCATAGCAAGAGAAAAATTAAAAAAAATAAAAAAGAGGTGCAACACGAGGACTTCCCAGGAGGTCACCCATCCCAGGACTACTCTCGCCCAAGCACGCTTAATTTAAGTTCTGATGGGATCCGTGCATTAGTGCTGGTATGATCGCACCTGCCATTCCTTGCGCGAACAATTCATATATGCCTTTGCTTCTGGTCCCGCGCGCGATTCCCACTATCCCCATGGCGCGTGGGGCCCACGATAGGCATCGTCTAAAAAAAATTATTTTTAACTAAAATAGGATCAAATTGTTTTTTTTTTTTACGAGTTGAATTCTTTGACTCCCGCACGACGCATAGCAAGAGAAAAATTAAAAAAAATAAAAAAGAGGTGCAACACGAGGACTTCCAGGAGGTCACCCATCCCAGGACTACTCTCGCCCAGCACGCTTAATCTCTGAGTTGGGAGGATTGCATTAGTGCTGGTATGATCGCACCTGCCATTCCTTGCGCGAACAATTCATATATGCCTTTGCTTCTGCATCCCGCCGCGATTCCCACTATCCCCATGGCGCGTGGGCCCACGATAGCATCGTCAAAAAAATTATTTTTAACTAACCCTAGTGCCTTTGTCGTGTTTATTATGGTATTTTTTCTTTAATTTACCATAACTTTTGATCTGAGTATCAGAATTGCTATTGTTATATATCGACGGAAAGCCCAAACGAGCGTTGCTGCCTGAGACCCGGTTTGGTTGCTTGTTATTAAAAACATCTTTTTTAATACTTTTTGTTCACTTCTTTTATTTTTTCTTTTTGTTTTCATATGTTAAGTAGGGCTTTATTGAGGCTTACCCTATTAATTAAAACTATCATAAGCTTTGTATCAATTTGTCTTGGTTGAACTAATGTTTTGAACCATAAAATTTCTGGGTGTTGGTAATTTTGTGCCTATAACATTTTTATTACCTTGTGAGAGGCTAATTATCATTTCCTTTTTTTAAAAGGAATCTATTTGTATAAATAATATATATTTTACCAACTAATTTGTTAGCACACTAATGTTTTTGAGAATAATTTCTTAGTGCATTATTCTTGGGGACTAATTTGTTAGCGTGCTTATCTTTGATGTGCCATGCGCTTATAAAACATCTTTAAAGGTTTAATTTATAACCTAATTGATCTTTTAAATGTCAAATATACACTACACAAAGAAAATAATACCAAAAAAAAAAGGTTGTGCCTTCAAGGTTTTCTTAGCGCTTTGCTTGGGTTTCCTCTGTGCCATCAAGTATAATCTGTGTTACCTTAAAAAACTACATGACTTTGATAATGATGGAGAAAGTGAGATCCTATTCTTTGCTCAAGAGGATATCAGATCAGGAATGGAAGAATGCCTTAATAGTTTAATGGTAAGGCTACCTACCATTGCTAAATAAAATAAATAATGGGGTAGAAGGGGTGTAATTGGATCACCCTCCCTAGCACATGGTGTAACACCCCGAAGTTGGAAAAAAAACATGAATAGTAACATCAGGCCACCAGAACGGTTGAAACTCTTGAACAAGATTAGAAGATGCTCGAACTTAGAAAAGATAGGATAGAGGTTACAAATGGTTAGAAATGAAGTTCTAGACCCTGAATTAAATTTCAGTTGGTATCTATTTTACCGGGCATGGTATTTTACTAGTTTCATGAAATTTCGTGTGTCAATGGCACATAAAGATAAGATATATATGAGATCCCCTTCGGTATATCAAGGGCATGTAAAATGATGAGATCCTCTTTGACATACCAAGGGCTTGTAAAAATGAGAAAGATGTATATGAGATCCTTCAACATATTAAGGGCACATAAAGATAACATCACTACCAAACTAAAGACGGTCATTGCATTTATCATATGCATACTCATATTAAAATGAATTACTTATCTAAGGTGATTTATTATGAGCCTAAGTATTATGATATATGATAAATAAGCAATTGAATGCTAAAAGAAACCAAATTCGGAAAAATGATTTCGAACTTTAAAATGAACCTGTATTATGAAGTTTCTTTAAAATATACATGAATAACCTGGGATAACTTGAATGACTTCTTTCTAACATGTATTCCTTGGAAGAATGTATATCTAATTAAGAATGTAGAAAGAAGATTTTTTCAAGAAAGGAAATTGATTAATGATGAGATGAACTTTATAGGATGTGAGGATAAATTTTCAGAGTTTCTGCAAGAGTAACTCTATATGCATAGTAGCTTATAAATTATTCAAAATGAAGTTTCTTCTTCTACATACAAATCACCTATTCTTTAACGTTCAAAATAATCTAAATCATGCAAATAATCAAGTCCGTAGTTTCATAATCTGTTTTCTAAATCTGAATTCATAAACAAACCTCTATAAGCAGGTAAATTCTTATAATACAATCTAGCACAACATATATATGCAAAACCTAAATCATGCAGTGTGGTTGGATCTCCCAATATCCTGGAGCACTGACTTAACAAGGATGCATGTGGTCCTAAATCACCCTAAGTGAAGCTTACCAGCTGACACTCCTCACTTGAGGAAAAAGGCTAGCAAAATCTCAGCCATTGTTCTTCTTTAAAAATAAGAGAAAGGAGAGGGGTGAGTTTTTATTAAAAAACCATGAGTGAGCCCTCACCTAGAACCCTCTTCATGGGACATCAAAGAACAATGCATAAAATCATAATAACATCAGTAATACTAAAAAGTCTTATGCAATCAAGTATACATCTATATAGTTATATATTCAAATTATCATTTTATCAACTTAAAAGTAACTTTCTCAATTCATTTTCATATCTGAAATCATATAAGCTCATAATAGCATAGCTCCTCCAAAACAGTAATGTCTAGTCTGAAACCTCTAGTCTAAGGGTGCTAGACATGGGCTCCACCCTCTAGAATTCGTTCCTTCCCCACACACACAGGCTAAGGGAATAACATGTATTTTCTATTATCTCTGGCCCAGGCATACTTGGTACCAAGGTTACAGATTTATTGCCGTAACATGCCTGTTTCTCTACAACTATTGTAAATAAGTCTAAAAACCCTTAAAACCTTTTTATTCTCTATGAGCTTTGAATTTATCTGATTCTAATAGTTTGACCTTAGTATAATTGTGGCTATGAAATCATGCCCAAGGGATCACCCTTTGTAGACATTCATGATTCCATACCTCCAGAGTATGTAGCCGCCAACTGTTCTAAATCTTATGAAGATTCATGCTCTAAAACATTTTGATTCAATATAAAACACATTTCAATCTGTCAAGCTTTTCACAACTAGAAACTCAATGTCATATTCTAAAATTATAGAGTCTAAACCGTATTTCCAATCCTCTTCTCTAAACTTCATACTTGGTTATAAAACTATATCATATGCATAAATCAGCTTCAAGAATTTATAGAAACAATCATAAGAATATCTATGAATCACATGTATCATCAACTCTACATAAAATCAGTTCAAGCAAACATGGTCCCATGAGTTTTATCCAAAAGCAAGTTTCATGCTCTAAACCAGGAATTCTAATCGCACCAATCAACAGTAAACTTCAAATCCTTATACAATAAAATCAGTAAATCATATTTTTCATGAAAATAATTATAAGGATCAACATAGAGATTACAAGTGCAAACCCACTCACTTGGAGGGGTGGACTAGCTAAAATCAACATCAACAGCACACTAGGAAGTAGGAATGACATTGATATCTGCTATAACAACATCATATACTAGATTAACCTCCAGAACCTTTAACTAACTCAATCTTAACCCTAATAATGGTAGAAGAGCATCATGTCATGAGAACACAAGGCCAGAACCCAAGAGCATGAGAGATTGAAGGAATAAAAGAAGAAAAACCACTAGAATAACATACTTTTAAGCTTAGAAGATGAAAAATCCAAGTAAAACCTGAAGAAATTGGAAGAAAATGGAGTTTGATTGAGAAAATGGTGAAGAAACAGAGTTGGGAGGTGAAGAATTCGTGTTTCTCCTAGAGAGGGGTGAAGTGTGTGTCGATCATCTGGACCCCGAAATGTGGGTTTTTATAATTCTGTTGAGCGCTACGTTCGTAGAGAGCACAAAAAATATCCTGCACCACCTTACTATTCCGACGCTCTTCAGAATATTTACATTTCTTAATTTTAAGTTAAAACTTTAAAACATAAATGTAAATAAGAAAATACCCCTCATTTGGATTCAAATAAAATATTAGAAAAATCAAAATCCCAGCCAATCAAAATCCTAATTTTGGGTTTTAGTTCAAATTTGGAAATTCTTATGATTTTTCAAACTTTTTGGCTAAGAACGACTTGTTTTGAAATTTCATACAATTCATTAAAATCACTCTTTAACTTTTTTTCTCTAGGGAATAATTAGGGACTTTTGATCCCAAGAAAATAGTTTTATCATATAGCCCTCCAAGGGCGTGTAGGTCTAAACTTAGTGAAATTAGGACCTAAATGACAGATAAGGGTAACTAGCACCCTTCTTAGTTTGAAAAAATTTCCTAACCTTTTTATTTGAAACTAGGGTATTAGACTTTCCATCTTGTAAGTGTCAATCCCATATTCGTTTGAGCACAACATTTCTATTTATAAAAGTCTTCCTTTATGACCGTTGCCCTTGATTAGTTCTCCAAGTGACGTGTTAATCATTCGTTTGTGTCTTGGAAAATTAGTCTAGAAGAGTAGGTCGACAATTGTCAGATTTGTTGTAGAAGGTTAGAGTTGAGGTTTCTAATGTCCCTTCAGAAACTACTTTTTCACTTTCTAATCATGGTATATGAACTCGTCTTCTAGAACCTGGGTTAGTTGACCAAGTTTGCAGAAGAGATCATTCACCAATTTGAAACTTGGTTTGACTTTAAATTTGAATTTCAAAAATTCAAATTTCCCTCATTTTCCAGGTAATGTTCGCACTCACAGTAAAGTGAGCTTTCTGAAGTATGGAATCGTTCCTTGATAATTCTTCTTCCTTGGTCTTCAATCCAAGCTTTATGATGATGAAAGATTTGCGATCATGATGATTGAAGATAGTATAAAACTTTGACTTTAGTATTTGAATGATATCTTCATTTCAGGTGTACTTTCTGAAGTCTAGTGCTACTTTCTAAAGACCCATCCCTTAGTTTCTTATTCTTGATTTGACATCCTTTAAACCTTAGGCATGTATACGTACTTCGTTTGATATAATGCTCACTTCTATTAGGTTCAATCTCTTTATATGAGATAAATCATGTTTACATATGGAAAGTGAAATTATTTTCACTTTACGTTGTGTTATGCAATCCAAGTGTCTGGATGCTATGTTAAGAAACTCAAAGTAAACATTAGTCATTCTTTAAAGTATTTTCTTTAAATTGGCTTTGTTGTCATTTAAAACATATTTCATTAAAGCTTTCAGAAGATTTTTGGAGATAACAATCTCTCCCTTTTTGATGATGACAAACTAATTTGAAGAATATCTTTTGAAAAGATATTAAAAGAATTACTATTGAGAGTATAGTGTGATAATTAGTATTCTTTCAACTTATCACGGAAAGTGATTTTCAGGAAGTTCTTTTCTTAAGGCATGATATGAATAAGAAAAATGTTTTATAGCCTTAAGTGACTTAAATCATAGCTGTTGTTATTTTTCATGAAGTTTGAGCTGGCTCCAAATATTTTTCTGAAAGGTATCAGGGCAGTATATCAAAGGAATCATCGTTTAAGCCTAAACAACTTGATTTTCAGCCATAAAAAAATATTTATGAACATTCACGTGCTTGAATAACTAACAAATAATACTTGTGATATTTTATCTTGATTAATCCTTTTATTCAGAACTTCTTTATCCAAACTCATGTTTCAAAAACAGAGCATTTTGAGCTAACAAAACAAGAGATTGATACTTATGCAGTTTCTAATGCTCAATGAAACCTTAAGAAGAAACAGATGTATGTCTAGATTTTTGAAGGTCAATAGGGATTAATCCCAATTAAGTAGAGCAAAAGCAATATTGAGCATATATTGAGAGTTTAGGAAACTCTTCACATAAGTATTAAAGCATGGAATTTTGTAAATCAGTGCTTAAAACATATGTCATGCTTTTTATGAAAACATGCTCACTGATACATATGAAATAGAACACAACACATTATATGCCATATAAGTGTAGCACACTTGAGAGGGTTCTAAGGCTCACAAACTGATCTTAGTTGTATTAAAACATGTAGGAACAAGTTTCTAAAGACCATCAGAAACTATACACAACTATATTTTGATCAAGTTATACAAAGCTTTTGAGAACTTCTCATATGTGTGTTAGAGAGAATGTGTTTGTATAAAAGCAACATTTTAAGCATGTCATACATATCATAGCACATAAGATAGAAATAAGTATTAGAGCAAGAAAAGAAAGATTTTGTGCTTTAAAAGATACTTCTTAGTGCTAATCACAAATACACATGCGAGCTAAATATCCTAGTGTGCTAATGAATAAGAAAATCAAAGCACACACATAAGAGATAAGAAGCAAACATCTACCAGCATGATATATGATTAGCTAAGCATAAGTAGGCATCGATATGTAACCAGGCAAAAACAGAGCTTAAGACAAATATGTATCAGAGGAAAATGGATAGCATAAGCATGATTTTTGAGCAGATAAAATAAATTGTATAAAATAAGATAAAATTTTTGTCAAAACATAAAAAAGTTCAAAACAACAAAAGAATATGCATGTTAAAAAAATTCTCTAAGCTCCCCTCAGCATAGGCTCCCCCTAAATTCTATAGCACTTGATTTTCTTCATGTCTTATCTTCTTCCCCTTTTGTCATCAGTAAAAAAAAAAAAAGGAGGTGTGGGAATTAGAAACACCATCTTTAGCCTCGACGACTTAGCTCTTATAGGATTTCCTGATTGGTCTGAAGGATCTAAAGTTGTAGTTCTTCATGGTGTCTGAGTTGGGCATTACTCTATGATTGTTGCCTTAAGCCTATCTTGTTTGGAGGCTTTCTTTCTTAGATTTTGTAAAATGATCTGATGGAGCTGAGAGCTTGCAGGAATCTTGGTTGACGATGGAGGCGATAAGTTGATAGGTGCTGATGTTGGTGGAGCAGCTCAGGAGATGGGTCAGGAATGTCTAGGGGTACAATCTCCCAGACTTAGGTGATTTAGCCTGTGTTCAGCATGTGCATCAGTAAAAGGTTTAGAGGATGGCATGTTAGTATCAGAGGCAATAAGAACAAAAGTAGGCTTAGGATAGGAGCAATAACATTTACAAGCATCTAAGCTTAGGCGGAAACAATAGCTTATTCACTAAGAGAGAACCAGCTTCTGATGTTCTATCATCTTCTTCTTCCATTTGAGTAATGTGAATGGAAGGAGGAGGTTGAGGCACTATTAGTATTATAGCAGTATATGGCTCATGGTCCTCTTCGTTGACTCTTTAATGATAGGCTCCATTAGACTCTTCAACCATGGGTCTAGGTCTGATTGTAGCATAGTTTAGCCTTCTCACTACTGAGCAGGCTTTCTTCTTCTTAGATGAGGATGCTCCTGCTTGTCTTCTTCTTTTGCCTTTTCTTCTTCATCTTCATCTTCAGAGTGGGTAAGAATAACTCGATAGCTAGCCTCTTCATATTTTGTGATTTCCTTCCTCAGGATGGAGATTCTTGATTCATGTATAGGGATCTGTTTGCACTTGAGCAAAATATCTTTCCTCCTGATGACTTTCACTAGTTTGATCGCCATCTGAGTTTCTTGTGGTACAGACTCTTGTTTTCTTTTTGTACTTTTTTCTTGACCCTAAGGAAGTAAATAGATTCTTCTTCTTCTAGTTCTCAGTCTCATTTTCCAGGAGAATTAATTTTCTCTTTCTTTTGGCCATTTCCTTTAGAGGCTCCTTGTGCTTTCTCTGCATGATCTCCCCTTGTTTTGGGACTCTACCTTATTTGTTTAGATCCTACGATGGTGGACTTCTTCATTGAGGTTTTGAAAGAGGAAGGTGTGAATACAGTTCCTTCCATGAATTCATACTTTTCTGACAAAAGGAAAACTCATGTCCTGGAAGAGTCTTGTGAGTAACATTCCATATGGGACACTAGCTGTCCTCCATTTTTCTTTTGAGATAGCGCTAATAGTGTAGTCCAAGATGAGTCTTGGCAAGTTCACTTTCCTTTTACCATTAGAGGTATAGGAGCATGTAGTCCATGCCAACTAGCACATATGTGCTTCCTAGACAGGTGCTTCCTAGAGGGTAGAATGGAGAATTGTACCACCGTATATACTTTCCTAGCCCTACCACTTAGTATGGCAATAGTGATTTTATTCGGCTTATGAAGAATGGAATTAGTGAGATACCTGGACACGTCTCATTCATTTATCCCTTGGGAATGAGCCCAATTTAGTGAGGAGCTCCAGATGATTCCAGCATTTGGTGCCTTGATGATCTTAGGAAGTCCTAAAAGAGTGGTCTTGATGGCATAATCTTTGATTATAGACTTTATGGAAGAAGCTAAGTTTTCTTCCAGATGGAGTAGAAAGCAGTAACCAGTCTTAGGAAGACTCGTTCATTTATCTTTAGATATTCTTCCTATTTTTGAAATGAAAATCCTTATCAAGAATAGCTATTTCTTCACGGAGATCCTTTAAAAAAGACTTCCCAAGTGCCATTTTTCTCGATGTGAAGTACTTTTCATAGTGATCTTGCATTTGTGGATCATCATACATGTGAAACAAAACTCTCTCTTCAGGAGATTGGCCGGAGTTTTTCTTTTTGGCCATTGCAAAGAAGTTTGTGTGCGAGGTATAAGAAGCAAGATTGAGTCTTGAAAATGTTAAGAGGTAAGGAATAGAAGGAGTTTGTGTGAAAAAAGAGCGATTTAGGTTACGGGATGAGAGTTTAAGAAGATAATGAGCAGTTTCAGAGAAGGTTTGAGAGTGAGGGAATACGAAATGGTTGATGAAGCGTCTAGTGGAAGATAATGGCTAAAGAGTGACATGTATGAAGCATTGGGAGGTTAAGTGATAGGATGTGGCTGATTGAAAGCGCAGGAACGTGGGAGAGAGAAAACTCAATAGAGGGGGAATTATCCCGCCTTTTCATCCTTATTTAGAAAGAGTAGTTTCTGATGCTTGGGATCACTTTCTGAAGGTTTTACTTTCTAACTTCGCCTTTCACTTTTAACCCATCAAAGTCTCACAAGTTTTTTGCCATACATTCATCTTCATATTTTGGATTTCATGTGACCATGATCTCCTATTTTCTTACCCTTTTTCTCATCTTTCTAATAGCCATATTTCATATGTGATCTTGTAATTTGACTTTTTGATATACAAAATGATTAGCTATTCTTGCAAGCTGGCCTTCTAATCTTCCAATGATTATTTGCAAATGATGTCTTCTAAACTTGTAAATTGATGACTTTGCTAGGTTTTCAGTTTGGAGCTTATGAAGGGAAGATACCTAGAGATGTTCGTGCATGGATGCTTATGAAGATTTCACAAAAACTTTAATCTTAAAAGCTTTTCCAAAACACAAGAGAGATATTCAATTAATAGTTTTCTAATATATCTGACACTTGGTCTTTAGTATTCATAAACATTAACTCAACATCTTTTTTGAACATGATCACGAATAAAATGATGTTTAACATCAATGTGCTTGGATCTAGAGTGCTAGATAGGATTTTTGACAAGATTAGTAGCATTAGTATTATCACAGTAGATAGGGATTTTGGAATACCTCAAGTGATAATCTTCCAACTTGTTCCTTATCCATAGCATATGGGTGCAACAATTTCAAGCTAC
>JAMLFY010000321.1:0-41877 GCA_030441495.1 Dalbergia oliveri | reverse complement strand
TGTATAGAAGTTACTTTTTTAACCCTTTCTCCGTTATCCCTTTCCCCTATGATGCTAAAATTAATTACTAAACCAATTATGAATCATTGTCCCTTATCTAAACATAATAAAATCTGGTTCTTAAGGCCATTAAAGGCTCTGGACAGAATGCATAAATTTCATTCTCTAAAATTTCTAGAAATCTTGACTTTTACGGTTTTCTAGGAAGCTAGTTTTATCTCTAACATGCATAGAATCATTCCTTTAGCAATAAACCATAGTTATCACAACTTCAAACATAT
This sequence comes from Dalbergia oliveri, assembly GCA_030441495.1. NCBI lineage: Eukaryota > Viridiplantae > Streptophyta > Magnoliopsida > Fabales > Fabaceae > Dalbergia > Dalbergia oliveri. Next base: position 41,596 of record JAMLFY010000321.1, on the reverse strand, counting down.
TAAACCATCATCATACAGTAGTACTAAACTCAGATTAGTGGCCGAATCATGAACCTCATATAATTGCTTTAAGTCACATTTCAAGTACACATGTGATACTGGTTTACCGTAAAATATTTGTAAAACCTCAAAACTCCTTTAGAAACTAATTCTTTTTGTTAAAATTAGAAGAAGTCATAAGACTTTAAGGCCTTCCTCAATCATGAGGCAGTTTATACATTGAAGAATGTTCATGATTAAAATTTCCACTTAAGATAAAAGGAGCAAGTCTTGAGCTTTAGAGATTTAGTGATAACTAGAATTATAAACATGCTATGCAACCTCATTTTAATCTTGTCTTTATAAAGTGATAACTTGGGATTATAAACATGATGCAAGAAAACTGAGTGGTAGCCGCACCGGACCAGTGGAAGGGAGAAAGAGAATCTCAAGAAACTTTAGCGCGGAGTCCGCATTGGACCGGTGAAAGGAAGAGAACTCTTATTACATCTTATTAGCTCCAAACTCAAGACTTTTTAAAGAATGAATTTTTGACTCCCATAATCTTAAGGAAGCTTTAGAGTTTTTATTACCATGGTTCCAACTTTGCTTGTGATACTTGCAAGTCTTTGAACTCTAGGATCTTTAAGTGATGACATAAAATAAACATGACATGCATTGATTCTTTTGGCCATTATAAAATAAAGTGAGAGCATAAATAAATATGAGATGCATCCTCTTTATTATCTTTGAAGATTAAGTGACAACTTGAAACATAAACATGAAATGCAAGCTTGGAAATTTAAACATGAATATGCAATCATTTATTCATTCTTGAGAATTTAGTGATGACATAGAATAACATGTTATGCAAGGCATAAACTTAAACATTGCAAGTTCATTTTATTTCTTTACTAGAGCTCTTCTAAGACTTTAGAGAAATATAAATTCAACCCAATATATCTTAGCAAAAGACAAATGAAAAATACATCTTTCAAGTTCTAAACTCAAGATCTTTATTTTTACATCATAAAAACATCATTCTTTAAAGTTTTGCATCAAGTGGAATTTTCAAGCTTTAAGAGGCCTAACTTGTGATGGATTTACAACCAACACTCAAGGTCCTCCTCATCATCAAGCTATCATCATATCCCCATATAGGCCTTATGGTTGAAATATTTAAAAAAGAAAGAAGAAAACCAATTAGAAAAGCTAGAGAAAGTTCATGAAATCATCATTTTGAACCAAGAACAACACTTAGCAAACATGGAAATAAGCTTAAAGACTCCCTACCTAATTTGGTTTGAAGGAAAGGAAGAGAATTTGGTTTCTTTGAGTGAAATGAAACAAAATCTCCTTGAAAAGTCGAAGAAAGAATTTCGGCCAAGGGAAGGAAGAAAGAAAGTTTTTGAGCTTTGGAAAAACTTGAAATTGTGCAATTATGAGCAAGGCTTCTAAGACTCCTTAAGCATGCCTATTTATAGAGATTTTGGAGCTCATGAATGGACAAATGGAGGAGGCATGGGTGGCTGATTTTGAGGGGGAACAAAGAGGAAATTCATATTTTTGTTTAAGGCATGTTTTATGCCATGTTTTAGGGAATTTTTTGTTTTTTTCTTACATGAAGCTTTGTGCCAAATTTGCCAAGTAATCTAATGCATGGAGGCCATACAATTTCATGCATTACAGCCCAAGGAGGAGGAAATTTATGTGTTCATTGTATTATTTAGGTGTAGGTAGTATTCTTGCAAATTAGAGAATTTGCAATTAAGGGCTTAGATGAATTAGTAAGCAATTTGGGTGTTTTTAAGCAATTTCAGATTCTAATTAATTTAAATAAATAATTTGGACTCTAGATTAGTAATTAGAATTTAATAAGCTTTAATTTGAGCCTAATATTGCTTAGGTTTCATTAGACGAATCGAAAATCTCAAAAATTGCAAACCTATAAGAGAGTGGACAAAATGGTCATTTCACTCAAAGTCTGCCAGGCCACCCGAGCTTAACCAATGGACAATCATAACTTAAAAACATGTTTTAAAACATTTTAGTGAGGTTTGGACTTAGTCGACACCAAATTGGAGTAAAACACAACTCTAAGGGGCGTTTTGGTCATTCGCGCTGCGAGCTCCAAATTAGGATTCTTCTCCTCTATTAACACACATAACACAAACAATCCCTTATTATCATAAAAACATCCCCTTGAGGATGGGTGGGGCCCGACGACCTTATTTGAAGAAAACTCTAAGGGCATTTTGGTCATTTTACACGTATAAAATTGAGGTTTGCAACTCTCGCATGAATTGCTCCTAACCTTTCTTCTAATGTTATGTTCCTTTATTGAGGATTGTTTGGTCTCAAATTTTATATAAGAATTACCTAGAGAATTCGGTCTTTAACGAGAGTAAAATTTGGGGCGTTACACTATTCAGAGAGGCCCGTTTTGAAACCAACTGATGGAGAACTCCACCTATCTTTCGAGAGGAATGGATTCTATCTAAATACCTTGGGATACTCCTTACCATCTTGGAGATATCATCTATGTTCTGCTCAAATTCTACCCTCTTAGTGGAGGACATATCCCTTAGTTTTCTCCCCACTACAGAAGACATCTACGAAATTCACATAAAGTTTCAAGGTTTGACTAGTTTTGCTAGGAGGATGACGAAAAACAAAGAGACTTGGTATAACAATCTAACAATACATGGTTAGCGAAAGCCAATCCATGCCAAGAATTCTATGTCTTTCAAGGGTAAACAAATTAAATCTATGATAAAGGACCTATTATCAACAGATGACAATTAAACAATAGTTAAAGGTATGTACATGACGGTTTGTAGGAGAGAAACAATAAGGTCAAAAGGAAGCTTAAGACTTTCAAATTCAAAGATTCCAACACTAGCATGTGAGATAAAAGAATGAGTAGCACTAGAGTCATATAACAGATTAAGGTTCTACCGTTTAGCTCCCACTTACCTTCGATAGGTCATTGGATCTGTGTCCTCCGCATTGAGGGTGAAGACCCTCCCTTGGTGTTGCGGCCTGGGTTCTGACCATGACCCTCCACCGCTTCCTGCAATCCTTAGCGTAGTGGCCGGCTTGCTCCATTCGGAGAACATACCTTGTCCCGCATTGCAAGGAAGGTTGCCATGACTTCTCCCAACCGGACACATTCTTACCTGTGCGGGTCCGGGAAGTAGAACAGGGCCTCTTGGGTGCCTTATTCTTGTTCCCATTGGGCCCTCCTTGCTGGTTATTGTTGTTGGTTGTTGTGAGGACCGCCCATTCCGCCTTGTTGATTGTTGCGGTTCCCTGCCATTTGTTGAAGTTGGCTTGGTGTTGCCTAAGGTTTGGTTATTGGGTCTTCTTTGTTGTTGTTGTTGATGATGTTGTTGTTGGTGTTGTTACTTGAACTGGTTGGATTGGTAGGGATCGTAGTGGTTTCTTGTGATTCTGGTGTTGCGACTTGAACCTTGGGGCTTAGATCCCAAATTATCTGGGACAATGACACTCTTATCCTTGCTGCAGTTTGTGCCCTTCTTCATGATTCGGCACTTGTTGACTAGGGTAGGAAAGTCCTAATCTCCATGTGTGCAAATACAGGACGTTAAGCTTAGCCTTAAACCGGCCTCAAACTTAACGCACTTCCAAACTCTATCCGGATTCCCTTGGAAAACCCGAGAGAACTTGATCAACTCTTTGAACTTCACCTATTGGCGCAGGTCAATTCACCTTGGACCAATTGCATAACTCGATGTCCTTTGCGTTCTCACGGACTCGAAATTTTCTCATAGTACATCTTGAATAGCTCCCAGTCTGAAGCTGTCCAGCTTCTACCAAGCTTTGTGCCCCCACCAAAACTCGCATTAGACTTCATCACTAGCACCAAAGGTAACCTTATGTTCCTCCGAAACAGGCAAACACCGAGTAGATCTTTTCCTTGTTCTTACTGATCTCATCTGCCCCTGTCCCTATCCAGCTCCACGAAGTGTGGGGATTGGCCTTATCTAACTCCTGAAAATGGGCTTGTTCCACGACTCTAGGAAGGAGGGGACCTTGAGCACGTCCCTTGGTTGATTCATGCGATTGAACATGGTTCCATTACTCTAGCCATCTCACGATAGCACCTAGTCTCATTCCCTTGTTCACCTTCGCTCGCGTTCTGATTTTGTCTCTCTGGATGTGCCATTGGTCCCTAAAAACACACAAGTCAACAAACACGAGGTGACGTGCTCAATATTCCAAGCTAGATGAGCTAGTTACCATGGCACAGCAAGAACAAGGTCATGTGTGTCCATCCTATAGCTTATCTCTAATAGCTAAGCACTATACATGACATACTACCATAACATGCCTTGAAGCATGGTCAATCCAATCTCAGTTTTCTTGTAATTGAATCCTCTGAGACCATAATGTAACACCCTAACATTTATACCCAACACGTCTAGGATATATTAAGATTAATTATTAGTTATTACTTCCTTTTTAAAACTAGTTTGTAAAATTACTTAGCGAAATACGGGTAAACTTTTTTTTTTTAAATAAGATGTGTAAAACAAAGTGCGAGCCATCGCGTACAACATAAACAAAATGTAAGCGGAGAGAAATAAATCATGCAAAGAAAAAGCAATAAGGAACACCTCAATAATAAAAATATCCATCATAATATTAATCATAATAGTTTAGTACATTAATCTAAAACATAAAGGAAAGCATAAAGCTTACCCATATACGTGGGTACAGAGCTTATAGTATAGAAATACAAAAACCATAGAAAGTTAATACATAAAAAAACCCTCAAAAGATACTACCAGCTAAGCAGCAACCCTCCTCTCTAAGAGCCTACAAAAGATGCTAATCCTCGACCCAGAGTAATGAATTGCCGAGCTCTCTGATGTGGCCCAATGGAGTGGTGGTGTAGGCATGAGATCAGCGGAGCGACGTGGCCTCCTCGCTCGAGGCGCCTCCAGGCGACGTACACGCCTCATAGGCCTCGACGAGAGACCTGTCCTTCCCTACCCCAATCCGCCCAAGGCACCGAAGGGTGGACCCCTTCGAAAGGGATCGGCCTCTGAGCCCTTAGAAGGTCCCTCCCACAATGACGTATGGGGGGCACGTACTCCGAGAGTCACGCATTGCTGAAGATGATGGTCAGGCAGAGTCCGCCCGTCACCTGTCGCGTCCTCTCAAAGATCAAATCATCGCCATAGGGAGAGGTCAGGGTGAAATGGAAGCTGGAGACCCTAAAGGCAATCGTTCCCATGTATGCAAAAATGCGTACAGGCACAACGACCCTCGAAATGGTAGGACTAATGATCCTGGTCGTAATGCACCTCCCATATCGAGTGTCAATGAGATCACGAATGACGTCATCGCAGCGGGACGTAACGGAAAAGAAACAAAGAGATGGGGTGAGAATCTTGCTAAAGAATCTCAGTAAAACCTCCTATCCTAATGTCATCATTTTGTGTCCCCAGGAACCTTGGGTTTATTATAAAAAGGTTAGACATGCAAAGGTTCATTATGAGGTTTTCATAAGAGATAATTATCCAAGGTCCGTGTCTTTTATGATGAATCTTAATGCATGTATGCAGCATAGCATAACATGAATGCATGGCAATACAAGGCAACAATAAAACATATCATTAACAAATAGTTCACATATAAGTGGCATGTAGCTTCTCATGATCAAACTTTCGCTTTCATATGCAAGACATTTCTCATTTTTCTCATTTCTCAACTTGTGACATCATGATCTTTTAAAAACAATAGTAACCGACCCTAATACTAGGCTATGAGCTCATACCTTAACTAGTCGTCACTAGTTCTTACTTATCCTCTTGATAAGTGAATCATAATCATAATCATAAAACAACCCCTGACTCCCAAAATACGGCAGGGGACCTAAGGAATCACCCATCATGGGACTTTTTCCTTCTTGAAACGCATCAATTGGTTAAGACCAGTGACTTTGTCCGCTTTGGCAGGCTAATGTCGATGCCCTCATGGTTTTACCTTCTCCTCACCATAGCAGAGAAGTACGTCTCAGCGCGAAACGCATCATCTAGTTAAGACCAGTGACATTGTCCGCTTTGGCCCCACGACCATACCCTCCACGGTTTCCTTTCTCCTAACCTAGCAGGAGAAATGCGTCGCATGTCACATATAAAATCTTTCTTTTCAAAACTTTCTCAAGTCCCTCAAATTTGACGAAAATTTGGCAGCATAACAACTACACTCCGAATTTCCTCAAATTTGAGTCATGCCACATAACTCAATCACACATATCATTCTCATGGAACTTTCTCAATTAAATAAATCTCTAGTTCACATGAGCATACTCTTCTAACTCATTCATTTTCGAAATTCTCATGCATCTGAAACATGCATACCACATCATCACATCAACATGCCACAATACACATAAAGTCTCATGCTCATGATATTAACATATTCACATCATTATGAGTATGCTCACTCGGTCTCATGCTCACATCACACCTCCTATCTCATGGTGTCTTATGCTTTGGCCCTTACGGGTCTTAAACTTGTGTTCCAATTATCCTAACCTTTATTATGGATTTTTATAACACCTAAGGGATCATTACCTATAATTTTCTCTAATGTTTATGAATTATAACATAACCAAACAGCTCTATGTCTTTTGGGCAGAATTTTACCTCATGATTACGGGTCCTAGAATCTTCGCTTTGACCCTTTCTAAGTTCCGTCTTCGCCTAAGGCTCTATAATTAACTCCTAAACCAATTATGAGGGATTCCTACACATATCCACTAATTATAAACCATTTTTCTTAAGTCCAATTATGCTGAACAGAATTACAATTTGTGCATCTAAGTGTTCTAGAATTTCATTTTAAGTCCTTTCTAGTTACTTGTTCTTCCTAACTTCCCTAAATCGTTCCTTGCTTCACTCAAACATAATTTTACACATTTTAACACCATAAAACAGAATTTATACAGTGGCCAAACATGAAGGGCAGAACCGAAATGTAAAGCTCATAAAATCACATAATCTCATGATTTAAATGCATATAAGTTGCTAGTTTCTCTTGGAATCATTTTAGGAACTCAAAACTCTTTTAGAAACCAATTAATCTCATTGAAATCATATAAATATATGCTAGGTCAGTAGCTAAATTATTTAGCTCAAGGAATGGATTTAAAACATAAAACTTTGTTCATAAAGTTCCTTGAGTACATCTAAGCTTAGAAAAATTCCAAGACTTAGACTATGGCACTTATGATTAGATGAACTCATCCAAGTCCATCATCATCATCACAAGGCGAAATGGCATTCTTGAAATGCCTCCATTTTCTAAAACTTTATGCAAGATACTTGGGCAAGTCTTTGAGCTCTAGGATATTTAAGTGATGGCATAAACTTAAACATGATATGCACTTATTTTATTCTTCATTAGAAAGTAAAGTGAGAGCATAAAATAAATATGAGATGCAACCTCATTATTATCTTTAAAGATTAAGTGATGACTTGAAATATAAACATGAAATGCAAGCTTGGAATTTAAACATGATAATGCAAGTTCATTTAGTTATTCTTGAGAGTTTAGTGATGGCATCAAAATAAACATGCTATGCAAGGCATAAACATAAACATGTGTGCAACTCATTTTATCTTAACTAGAGCTCTTACAAGACTTTAAAGGAACATCATAACCTTAACCCAATATGTATCTTTAAAGTGAGCTTTAGAGTTCTTAGCACCTAGACTTCAAAGAAGTCTTTGGTTTTGAACTTCATCATCAAGCTCAAGAAAATAGACACAAAGCTCAACACTTTGTCTAAACAAAATACAAAGAACTAAGTCATATTCTTTATTTTATTGCTCATGGGCTTCAATCTAGAGTAAAACTCTTAGAACGGCCGACCAACTTTAAGGTTGGCAAGGGTAAGCTTAGAGCTCTTTGAAAACATGTGATTAATTTTCTTAACAAAACTTTTGTGATCTACTTAACATTTTTAGCAAACTTTGTTCAAAGAAAGGAAAGGAAACCGAAACCATTCAAGAGGAAAAGGAAGAGAAACCAAAATGAATCAAGAAAGAAAAGAAACTCACAAGCATGTATGGTCCAAGACCAAGTTGTTTCAAGCTTTAGAGGTTTCTCACATGACAACAAGAAGTCATTATCTTGAAACCTCATCATCAAGCTAAACTTTTCTCAAAAAGGCTCCAAGGCCGAAAAGAAAGAGGAGGAAAAGAGTTTGAAACCAAGAGAAAACTAGAACTTCCTGAAGAAAGAAGTAAAACTTTAAAGAAAACCCCTACCAAATGAAATCTTGAAAGAAAGAAGGAAAGCTTTTGTTTTCTTGATAAATGAAAAGAATCCTTAAAATGGTAGGAGAATTTTGACTGTTAGGGAATTTGAAGAATAAGATGAAGAGAATTTTTGCAAGAAAGGTGAACTTAGCAAATGAACCAAAGTGTAACAAGGTTCTTCAAGGCTTGGTATTTATAGAAATTTTCAACATTGAGGCTTTGAGGGAGGAACCGGCGTGATTTTGGAGATGCTAGGGAGGAGGAAATATCTCTTACAAAGGTATGGGCGTGAGTATGGTTGAAGGCATGGTTGAGGTATGGCTTAAGGCATGGTGGCATGGTCTTTGGAGTGTGAAAAATCAACAAATGATAGGCAATGGGAATATTGGCCAGCCTCACTAAGGCCAAGAGAGAAAGAGAATTAGTTCATGTAATTGTGGTTTAATGATGTGTTTAGGTGTTTCTTTGATTAAGGTTTTGGTTAGGAGTTTGTAAGAAAGTGTTTAGGTGAGGTAATTGGCTAATTAAGGTTGTCAAGACTTGATTAGAAGGGTAATCTTGCTAGATTAACAATTTAAAATCATTCTTTTGGTCAAATGAGGTATGGCACAATTCCTTAATTTAAGGAATTGGAGAGAGAAATACTATTCAAGATTCCATGACTAGGAATCTTGAATTAAAGAATGCAATTAGAGTTTAACTAAGCAATCTTAGGTTCTAATTAACCTTAATAAATTATTTTGACTCTAGATTAATTATCGAAATAAATTAATCTTCGATTAGAGCCTAATATTGCTTAGGTTTGCTTAATTGTGTCATTAGGCTCACTGGACACGTTCTAGGGGCAAAATGGTAATTTTGCACTAAAACTGCCCTTGAGTCTTCCTGCTTAACTAGACATCAAATATCACTCAAACATCATTCCAAACTTCCTGAAAAATTCCTGCTCAAATGACACCTTTTACCCGTGTAGAACACAGGAGGGTATTTTGGTCATTTTGAGCCGAAAGTTCAGAAAACGAGATTTTCACCTTGATATAAACATAACAAATATAATCTCCTTTAAACATTGAGTTACCCATTCGAGACTGCCTGGTCGACTCGCCCTTTAATTCGGGTAAAAATGACTTCAGGGACATTTCTGGTCATTTGTAATCAAACAGGAAAATTCCTGCGACACCCTCTAAGCCTTGTTTCTGCTTCCCATATGTTCAATATGCAACAACATAATGTATACATACTTTTTCTGCGTTTCTCACATAACAATACATCATATAATCCTTGTTCTTGTTTCAAAAACATGTTTACCTTACAATTAGATATTCAATTATATTAGAGGTTCATGAATAAGAAATTGAAATAATTAGTGTGCATTCATATGGCATACACTTGGAATAATATTATACTATCATGAAATTTCAGCCATTTCCACATTCCAGGAACACCTTGGTACAATTTCGTTTTAGGTTCAACATTTAATTGGTGTATTCAAACTATCCCAAGAGTCACAAAAATTATATATGACACTTCAATTGTCTAGAATAACCTGGAAAAATTTTCAAGACAATCAGAATTCTATAATTACTTCAATAAAATATACAAATTTGGTGGTTAATGGCCACCAATTCACAGGCTAGACCGGGTTCCCATGCTTTTTAACCCTAAAAATTGATGGAACCAATGCACAAGAAAATTTACAGTGACACTAAAATATGTTATTAGCTTTGTATAAAAATTTCATGAGATATTTCAATCAATTGCTATGATATAAATTCGGACAAGTTTATTGCTCCAGTTTCAACAACCAGGACAACATCATAACACATTCGGTTCTTAATTTTTTGAGGCAATAAAATATAAAATTAACACCTAGGAAAATTCATGTAGTTAGTTTAAGATGTCCACTACAACATATAATTTTTTTAGATCATATAATTACCTAGAAATATATGTAAAAATTTGTGCATAATTACTGCTTGGAACAACCAATGTTGAGCCTAGTTCCAATTTCCTTTGAGAAAAACCCCTTTTTAACACCATCCAGACACACCACCAAAATTCACACATCAATATCAACATATTATCCATCAATACAATAAAAAATTTAGGACCAAGGTCATGCCAAAGCAGATTAGAAAATTTAGCAAGAAAAGGCTAACCCTACTTTGAGTGATCTATTAGCTTCTTGGCTTCAAGGCTAACCAACTTGCCTCCTTATCCTCCAAAGCTCCCAATTCAACTCCAATCCCCTCTGATATCAGTGAGGTGTGAGGTACACAAGGTTTTGATGAGGAATGAAAATTTTGTTTGGTTAGATTGATAGAGAATGAGGTGTAGAACAAGTTTTGTGAAGAACCTTTGATGTTTCAACAACTCTAGCTTGGAGTTTTTGAACTTGGAACTCAAGAACAAGCTCTTAAGAGCAACAATGGTGGCTGGTCTTTCTCTCCCTTGGTTGGCCGAATTCTTGGTTTTTTGAAGAGAAATTGGTGACTAGGCTTATATGATAAAGCATGTAAGATATTTAGGAAAAATTAATCATTACTTATCATAAAGCAACAATGGATGGCTAAGATTTAATCTTGGATTCCAAGATTAAATCTTGGCCTTCCACATGCCTTATTTAGATAGATATCACCTATTTGTGTTGATGGAAATATCTTTCGTTAAAAATCATACACCGAAATCTCACCAAACGGGTAAACACCTTACCCCATAAAACCCATATTGCCCGAAAATTACTTCTAAGCATAAAGTTTTCATTCCACACATTTCTAACCTAATCCTCATATTTCCTAACTTCGGGACCTTCCTGTCCCAATCTCCAGTTTCCGCCTGTTCCCTTGGCCTTGGGTCTAGAACAAAATACTATTCACATTTTTTTTTTGTGCTCACTCATGGAGTCGTTCTCATCACAACCACGTCTGTCGAGGGTTCTAATATTTCTATTAACCATTCCTCAATCAATTTCTAAAGAAAACTAAGATTTTACAGTTTTCCAAGCTATCTCACACCGATCACTACTTGCATTCGAGCATACAAAGGTTTGTGTTTGGTTTGGCACTCAAACTAACCTACACTCAAGTTTCTATAAAATATACAATAAATGTCCTAGGGAAAAACTTGAATGATTTTTTTCTAACTATTCTTCCTTGGAAGAACGTGTTATCATACTAAGAATATAGAAAGAAGATTTTTCCAAGCAAGGAAACTGATTATAAAAGTAATAAACTTCATAGAAAATATGATGAGAAAGTTTTTTAGCGTATCAAGCATTATTCTTTGTCAGATCTCCTTTTAGGGCTTATCATCTCTATTTATAAATGGTCTACATTTATGACCATTGCCCTTGATTTGTTGTCCAAGTGACACGTGTTGATCATTAGCTTGTGTCCTGAAAGCAACTCTAGAGGAGTAGCTTGTCTTATATAAGAGTTGTTGTAGAAGTCATTGTGAGATAGTGGTTTCTAAGACTATCTTCGTAAGAACTACCTTTTTACTTTGTAATGATTAGTTTCTGAACACTTCCTTTGTAGAAGCTTGGAGTGGTTAACCAGTTAGCAGAAGAGATGATGTGCCAGCTATAACTGGGCTTGACTTCAAATTTGAAATTCAAAATTTGCCTCCTTTTCTAGTAAAGTTTAGCATTTCACTTGAAGTGAGCTTTCTAAAGTGCATTATCAATTCCTTGGTTATTCTTTGGTCTTCTAGTCTTCAATCATGCTTGTTGATGATGACAAGATTGCAATCATGAAAATTAAAGGTTGTAAAACACGTTGGCTTCAAAGATGGGTTGATTATCTTTGCTTTAAGCATACTTTCTAAAGTCTAGTGCTACTTTCTAATAGCTTGAGGCTTGCTTTATTGTGCTTGTTGATTTTTTTCAACTCATTAAGTATTTATATGCTCATTTCGATATAATTATCACTTCCATTTGGTTCCTATCTCTTTACACAAGATAAAACATGTTTGTACATGTAAAGTGAAATTATTCTTACTATTAGAGCCATGATATGGTAACGAATGATCCTATTTGCTATTTCAAGAAACTCAAGGAAGACATTAGTCATTCCTCAAAATATTTTCTTTAAATTGGCTTTGTTGTCATTCAAAACATATTGATTTGAAGCTTTCTAATTTCGAGCTAACAGTTGGATATGATAATTTGAAGGGATATATGATGTTTTGACGAGTCCTGGAGAGTTTTTGTGTAAAATTATCATTTTGCCCCTAGTCATGCTAATTTAAACTTAATTAAAGTAATTAAGGGAATATAGGTAATATTAGGCTCTAATTAAAGATAAATTATTTTTATTAATTAATCTTGAGTCAAAATAATTATTTTGAGTTAATGATGCCAAGAATGATTAAGGAAACTTAATTTCATTCTTAAAGACAAAGGGAGGCATGATTATGTTACCACCCACTACACTTGTCTTGTAATGGCTATACATTATGACACCATTAAAGACAAATACCACTTTATTATGACTAATGATACCTTTAATGATGATTAATTCAAATTAATCTTGATTAGACCAAGTTAATCATATTTTGACCATTGCTTTTACTAAACTACCCCTAATTAGTACACTTTCTGCCTAAACTACCCCTACCTTTTTCACCTAAACCCTAAAATACCCTTAAACCTAATCCAACTACTTCATCCTTCCTTCTTATCCCTTTTGGCCGCCACCTCTCTGCCCATTATCACAAGGTTTCATTTTTTTCCTTACAAAGAACACTTCATTCTCATTTTTCTCTCATCTCCACCATCTACCTCTATCACCTCTAACCTCATAACTTTTTCATTTCTCCAGGAATCTAACAAACAAATACACTTTTCCATAGCTCTTCTACCAAAAAACCCAAATCTACTATTAGTTCTCAAGAAAAGCCTCCAATCCCTCCATTTTTGCTTGGCTCAAATTGTTGTGTGAAATGAGGAGTTTTTGCTTCCTTTATTGTGATCTTGAGTTTCAAGGCAGACTGTAGCTCATTACTCTCCAACAAAGACCCTCTTTTAGTGGACTTTAGTATTTTTGAGTTTGATCACTATTTTAGAGGGTTTATTATGTTGGTAATATTTGCTTCAAAAACCATGTTGATATTTAGAATCTATACATAAAAAGGAGCACATTCATGTATGTCTCAGTTTTGGCAAAGACTTGGTTTTTGGGGTATATGGGTTTGGCCTTAGCTTGTTCACATAGAAGGAAAATTTTGTTTTTAAAACTAGCCACATATTTTGAATCTACATGAAAAATGAAGTGGGTACATGTGATTTGGGTATTTTTGTGATTATGTAGATATTTGGGGTAAAATGCAATTTCACAAAGTTTATAGGCTTTTATGTAAAACCTAGATTTTTACGGTGTAAATCTATAAAAATAGACTCTGAACAATAAAGTATGAGTTTAAGAGAAAAAAATGAGTTTGGGATTGTTTTGTAATTTTAGTAAAGTTTATGTCAAAGTGTAATTTTATAAAGTTTAGGGGTTTTATGCAAAAACTGAGTTTTTGGGTGTAAAGTTGTAAAAATAGGTTTTGGAATAGTAATGTAGGTGTTTGGAAGAAAAAAGATGAGCTTTGGGGTTATTTTATGATTTTAGTAAAATTTAGGGATCAAACGGATTTCTCAACAATTTGGGGTTTTGAGTAAATTACGAAATTTAAAGTGTAGGAAAGAATTTTAGTAGAATGAGGGTGGAAAATATGTTTTTGGATGAAAATTTAAGTTAGGTTGTTTTGTTAAAAGTAATTTTTAGAACTTGTAACATAGTGGAAGAGGTAAAATGTGTCCTTCAAATACTCTTATCATCAAACTCAAATCGCTGTCTAGCGAAAAGGTTTATAACCTTATTCAAATGCACTGAATGACTCTGAAATATGTAATACCCCAGGTACACATGTCAATAAACAAGTTCCATTTAACCCTAGAGTCCTCCCGGACTTACTAGTGTAGCCAGGAAGGCCCCATGTGTGAAGGGCCAAGAATGTAGTTTGGGGTCCTATTGCTATAGAATTCTACAGAACAACCTCACTACAATAAGTTATTCTCACTGGAAGCAGGCGGGCCAAAAGGCTCGCCAATGAGTGTGAGCTACAGTAGGCTCGCTACAATGAGCGGACTCAATGTCATCATTGTAACATCCTCCCAAGTACAACCTCATCCTTAAGTCATAACATCGTATGAGTTGTTACTTATTAATTTGCTGACCTTTCTTAAGTATCTATAGTGTAACACCCTAAAGACAACCTCTTTTGCTTTCAAATCCGTTTTTCTATTTTAACTACTGATTTAATTTGATGTTTTTGGTTTAATTGCTTGATAATATACTGTTATTGATGTGTTAATTTTGGTGAGTGTTTGGATGATGTTAAAAATCATTTTTGTCAAAAGGAATTTTGGTCTATGCGCTATATTTCGATTTTTACATAGACAGCTATTGAACTAACAAATTTTCTAGTACATTTGTGGTATTTACATGAGCTAGAAAAAATATATGTTGGAGCTAACATCCTAGGATGGTTCCAAAGATTTTCTTGAGCCTTGTTTCTGCTTTTATACTTAAAAAAATCAGGTCCGAGTGAACTATGTGCTACCTGAAATGTTGGAATAGAAGCTGTGAATTTTGATAATTTTTTTAACATAGAAAATGATTGATTTTTCCTTTGAAATTTTTACAGAGTGTTGAAAACATCTTGAAGTGCAACTGTGATTTTTATTTTGAATTGATTCAATCATTTGCTAGGGTTAAAACTTATGAGATTTTGGTTTTGAGCTGAGTTTAAGGGTTCCTGAGCATTGAAATTGTCTAATTTCTCTAACATAGTTAGAGAACTCTTTTTGCTTTGAAATTTTTATGGAACCTTGTAGACACATTGAAGTGTCCTTGAGAATTTTCATAGCCTCTAAATTGATTTTTTGGTGTGCAAATAAATTGTGCTATGAACATGTGAAATCTGCCATTATGCTGGAAATGCAACAATGCTTTGAATTGATGAAATAATGACATTTTGGGTTCTAGTATGACATGAATACTTGATATTAAATGTTTGGCCACGTGACTTGTGACACATAAATGCATGCTAGAGGAATTGAAGAGTAGTTTATGAGGCATGTTTGAAAGCATATTGTGAATGAATGCCTTTATGTGCTTTACGCATGCATTTGGAAGAAAGAGAATGTACAAACTTTGCTTGTGCATGCTCTAACATATGGACAAAACAGAAACAAGACTTAGGTTGAATGAGGGGAAAGAAATAAAAAGAGGAACTCCCCAAATTTATAGTTGGTAGATGTATCGGCAGGTAGACCCGTGATTCTGAAATGGAAAAAAAATGAAGTTCAATGATCACGTATAGGAATGAGCTCTACCTCCCTAAGCGTCTATTTCCCTTGTGTGGTGTGAGCCACGTAAATACTATTTGGTATAAACTATTTATTGTGGAGTTGTCCACAACAAATACCCATTGGGTATGACTAAGTCTTTCCTATGTCAATGAAAAGAGAAAAATACATCTATTTTGATTCTATGACCATAAGTGAAAGAGGGTTACTTTGAGATAATTTCACCACATTTGACATATGCATAATCATAGCATATGTAACCTCTTGATTAGAGTTACTTATTATGTGTTTGGGCTTCATGATATATGGGCATTAAGTGAAGTGAGTGAATGCTAAAAGGAATCCACTTTGGAAGAATGGTTTTTGAACTTTAAAATAAACCGTCTATATGTTGCATGCTCACATTTTCTTAATAAATCGAAGTGGCTTGGGACGACGACAATGACATGGATTTTTAGTATATGTTCGGAATGCCCTACCGAGAATTTTATAATTCTCACCCCTATGTGTTTATGTTCCCGTGTCATCTCTAGGTTGATCCAGAACTATGAGGCTACTGCACTATAAGGAATCGGGTTTAGGAGTTTAGTAGTTAGTGTTTTATTATCTTGTACTTAGTTGGAATCATATGTATGTAAATGAAATAGAGAACGTATTGTATTAAAGCTCTTAGAAGAGCTTCGTCTTGTACTTAGCTATGTATTCAATAAATGTTGTATTTTCTTTGTTATATATATTTCAATAAAATTTCGCTTAGTTATTACACACGTTAATTGAGCTTTCTGGAGATATTTAAGAAAGGTCTGTGAATTAATATGTAACAACTCTCGAGTACAATGTCATGACTTAAGGGTTAGGTTGTACTTGGGAGGATGTTACAAATTTTATGTAAAGTAGCCTCCTAGATTTGACAATAAAACCACTACTAACCATGTCTTTAAGCTTACAAAGGCACTCTATAGTCTTAAGCAAGCTCTAAGAGCTTGGGATGATAGTTCCTTTTTGCTTAAGAATAGGTTCAAAAGAGATAAAGTTGATACTACATTCTTTGATTTATTTCAATATATTGATCTTTTGATTGCGCAAATTTATGTTGATGATATTATTAACTTCAAAACCTTTCAGAAAGCATCAACGCTTAATATTTTCAGTATAACAAAATCAATTTCGTGAAAATACTTTGTAGAAGGACTAATTGTTTACTTAAGTTTCTTGAGTATACAAACAGGATCGTTCTCATCAAGATACAACTTCAAGAACAAGTTTTATTTTCATGAAATCATGTGTAAACATGTTAAATCTCATTAAAAAAGATTTGGAACTTAAATGAAGTGAAAAATAATCCTTGAAATGGGCATTGGTATGGTGAGCGCATGAAAGGAATTCTCAAGAACAAGAAACGAAGACTTAGATCTTCAGTATCCCACGACTTCAGAAAGGGTCATTCAAGTGAAGATTTCAATCCAACTCTGAAGCAAAGTGCAATTACCACCTTTAATCATCATGATCGTGATATATCAATTACAAAAAGTTCTGATTGAAGCATAGAAGATCAAAAGGAAAGTCCAAACTGAAAACAACGCTTCAAGAAAAGGACGTTGACCGTAACCTATGCACTTTACAAAATAGGAGGGAAAATTTGAATTTCAAATTAAAGTCAAAATCAATCAAGGACTGATAGTGGCATGTCATTTCAACTTGGTCTACCTCCCTAGCTTCTAGAAGAAAAGTTTAGAAACCTCATTTAGAAAGTAAAAAGTAGTTTATGAAGGTGGACTTAGAAACCTCTATTAGACAACGATTTCTGGAATTGTAAAAGTTACTCTAACACGCCGAGCTATCTTCTAGACTTCATTTCCAAGACACAAAAAGAATATCAACACGTCACTAGAAAAACATATCAAGGGCAATGGTCATAAATAAATATCAAGTATAAAAGGAGATTTGTTCTTACAACTCAAGACTTTTGATCATTACCTTATGCTGAAATGCTAAAAAAATTTTGTTTCATCCTCTGGAAAGCTATTACTTGTAATCAATTTCATCCCTATAAAACTCTTCTTTCTAAGTTCTTATTAGATTACACTTTTTTCGTAGAAAGAATAGTTAGAAAGAAGTCACCCAAGTTTTCAGCTCATACACTATTTCATCTAAAGAAAACTTGAGAGTGTGTTTGTTTGAGTAAACCATCCCAAACACATTCTTTGTAACCTGATCCAGGAGTGATCATTATGAGGTAGCTTAAAGAGGCTAGTCAAGGACTACTTGGAAGTGACAGGACTGGTCACGTGAAATAGCTTGAGAAGGCTATACAAAGACTATCTAACTTTTCAGGGTTGAGAAAGGGTTGTTTAGTGGAACTTAATAGTTCTTGAAACTGGATGTAGGGCTTAGCTAAACAGTATAAAAACTCTTGTAGGACCTTCTCCTTCCCTGAATCTCCTTTATATCCTATTTTGTGCTTATTGTATTTGCTCTTTCTAAAACTTTCTTTAACTCATTTTTCATATCTCGTTTTAGTTTAGAAAGTCATTTTCTAACATATGCTAACGTTATTACTACTGCACTTCATGTTCACTCTTGAAAGTACTTAGTTAAGTTTTTTCATAATCAACCCACCTTCTCATGCACTTTTCAACTCATATTTGGCATCAAAGGTCAGGCTTCTAAATGGTCAAGCAATCTAATGACTTAGGTTGAAGATGCTAGTGATAAATGATCCAAAATATCTATATTAGAAGGACACTCCATAAACAAACCACCATTCTTTGATGGGGGAGATTACACATACTGAAATACATAATGAAGCTGTTCATAACATACATAAGTCTTGTGTAACACCCTAAAAATTATTTAAAAATTAATTTGAGCTTTATTAGTCATAATTTAAAAAATTTGACAATTTTAGCAACGATGAGAATAGCCCAATGGACGTGTGAAATTTTTTTTTTTGGGCTCAGCATGAACAGTAACCTTACGAGCCCTATAGGCCTATTGGACAGCCCAAACCCTAGATCCAGGACCAAGAAATGCTCTGGACTCTAAAAAGAAAGGATTAAGGTTATAAATAGTTATAAATGAGGATTTTATACCTAGAATTAATTTTAAGGTAATATTTGATTACTCTGTATGGTGTTTTATCCGTTCTGAAATTTCGATGTGCAATTTTGAACAACGAAAGATAGTCAAATCTTTACAATAGGATAAAGTTATTCTTATTAGCCACGTGTAAGGCTAAGATTTAATCTTGATTTACAAGATTAAATCCCAGCCATCCATTTTACTATCTTTCTTTAAAAATTTTCCTTTTATATTATAATAACCAAGCTTTTCTTACAAGCTTCCTGAAAAGATAAATATAAAACCAACCTTCTCTATTAAGCCATCCTTATTTTGGCCAACAAGAAGAAAGAGTAGCATCCTCCATTGCTATTCTCAGAGCTTCAACATATAATTCCAACCTCGAAAACCTTAGCATAGAGTTGTTAAAATTTTCAACTTTCTTCACTAAACTTGTTCTACACATTAATACCTACAAATCAAACTGATTGAAATCTCAATCCTCACCAATCCTCACCTTGCTACCTCATACCTCACTGATTTAGGAAGGGTTTGGATTTGATTTGGAAGCTTTGAAGTGAAAGGAATCAATCTTGGAGAACTTTGGAGCCAAGAATCCCTTAGTTACTAAAAGTAGGGTTTTGGTGTCTTGTTTTGTGTTTTTCTATTCTTAGGTTTTGGGTTATTTTAAATTGTTAAATTCTTGTTCTAATGTGAGGTTACACCTAGATATTGATGTATTTGCATGGGTGGGGTGGTTTGGTGTTGTGGAAAATTCATTTTGCTTAAGAGGTGTTTAATCATACTTGCTAGATTTTCGGTTTTACTATAGGGTGATTGTTCTCAAATTTTCTGGCACAATTAGCAGTTTTATGAGCTAGAAAAAATATATGTTGGAGCTAACATCCTCCCATGAATTTTCTTAAGCTCTGTTTTTTATTTATACTACTTTAAAAAAAATTAAGAACCAAACTTGTACCTATGCTACCTAACTATAGGGATTAAAGCGCGAATTTGTCTAATTTTATTACCATAGCAAACGATTGAATTTTGGAAACATCTTGAAGTGCAACCATAATTTTTATTCTGAATTGATTCAATCATTTGGTAAGGTTAAAAATTATGAGATTCCCTTTAGCTAAGGTTAAGTGGTGTTAACCACCAAACTTATAGAATTTTGTTAACATAATTAGAAAATGATTCTTGCTCTAAAATTTTTACAGGCCCTTGTAGACACATTGAAGTGTCTTAGAGAATTTTTATAGCCTCTGAATTGATTGTATGATGTGAACATAAATTTGTCCGACAATGGTATGAAATTCTCAATTATTGGAAATGAACCCAAACCTTGAATTGTAATGTGATAGCATTTTTGGTTCAAGTATGATGTATATGAATGCATGCTAGTGACTTTAAAGATTGGTTTATGATGGATGATTGAAATCACTTGTAATTGAATGCCTATATATGGCTTATGCATGCATTTGAGAAAAGAAAAGTACATGGTGCAGTTATATGAGAAAAGAGAATGTATAAACTTCAATCATGCATGTTCTGACATATAAACAAAATAGAAATAAGACTTATGTTATAGAAGGGGAAAACAAAAAAAGGAAATTTCCTAGGGATATTATGTGTCAGGTACGTATCGGCTACGAATAAAACCTGTGTGATTCCAGAAGGAAAAAATAAAGTCCTGATCATGTATAGGAATGAGCTCAGTCTTAATAAGGGTTATCTCCATTGTGTGGTGTGATCCACTATAAATACCGTGTGGTATAAACTAAGATAATAAACTAAGTTTTTCCTCTGTTAATGAAAAGAAAAAAATGCACTAATTTGATTTCTACGGCTATAAGTGAAACCAGGTCACTTTGAGATAATTTCACTACATGTATTATATGCATACTCATGTTATTTCTGAATTGTCTACCTAGGATGATTTACTATGTGATGGAACATTTTGATATATGTGCATTAAATGATTGAATACTAAAAGAGACCTACTTTGGGAGAATGGTTTTTGAATTTTAAAATGAAACTTTGATAAATGTTGCATGACCACATTTTCTTAATATACTGAAGTGGCTAGAATGATGACGATGGCACTATTGTTGTGTATTTTGGAAAGCTCTACTAAGAATTTTAGAATTCTCACCCTTATGTGCTTGTGTTCTCTGTCGCCTGAGTTGATCCAAAGAATAAGGAGGCTGATGTACGAGAAATCAGATTTGTAGAGTTTAAGGTTGCATCTTGTATTGATTGTACTTAGTCATATGTTTATATCTAAATATAATAGAGACCAGACGTGTATTGAAGGTCATAGAGGAGTCTTCTTTTGTACTTGCCCTTGTAATCAATAAATGTTTGTTTTCATTGTTATATATTTTAATAGAATCATGAATTAGTTACTTCACGATTTGAT
The DNA here is from genome assembly GCA_030441495.1 of Dalbergia oliveri. NCBI lineage: Eukaryota > Viridiplantae > Streptophyta > Magnoliopsida > Fabales > Fabaceae > Dalbergia > Dalbergia oliveri. The sequence continues at coordinate 20,481 of JAMLFY010000321.1, read as the reverse complement.
CGATCTTGCTCTAGATAATTAAGAAAGGTCTACTAATTTATAAGTAACAACTTTTAATTATAATGTCATGACTTAAGGATGATGTTGTACATGGGAGGATATTACATTACGGTATTCAGCAGTTCATCCTTGTAGGACCTTGAAAAATGGACTAACTATGCTTCCAAAGTGTAGATATATCATGCCTTGAATCTTGTCTATATGATAGGATATAGGGTTTAGATATGCATGACAACCGTGGTGCCTAGTTGGTTGCTATCATACTTAACATAGTGTTGAGCTGATCAACTCAATATCTTTTATCTAGTGTGTTTAGGAACTAATGGCTGACCTGAGTGTAATAGGAATGGGAATATTAGACCGAAAGACATGATGTGTACTCCGTGAGATGGTTGCTGCCATGAGAACAAGCTGGTGGCCAACCGAATGATAGAGAGGTTGGATCGCTATGAGGAGCGAAACTCGGCTGGAAACTTTGGAGGAAGAGAGGTGGATATGGAGTATCAAAAATTTGCAGTTCAAGAAGGAAAACCCTCTGCCATTTCGAGGAGCTTATGATCCGAGAATAAGAATGGATTAAAGTTATGGAGAAGATTTCTCAATTCTTCCTTGTACCGAGATCCAGAAATGGCTTTTACTACTTACATATTGGAAGCAGATATGAAGTTCTGTGGGTTGGTGCCAAGGGGTTATTCAAAGCTTGTTAGACTAAGGTCACCTAAGATGTCTTCAAGTAAGCTTTTACCACAAGTACTTCCCGCATCCGAAATGCAAAGGAGTTAGAGTTTATAGCACTTAAACAAGGGTCCATGAGTGTAGTAGAGTACATAACCAAGTTTGAGGAGCTCTGAAGTTTTCTACTATTTCAGCACAATCCTGATGAAGTTTGGAAATGCATGAAGTATAAAGGAGGTTTACGTGAAGACATTGAAGTTGATATGGGTCTCTTAGAGATTCAGGATTATGCAACCCTAGTGAACAAGTGCCATCATGCAGAGGACTCCAACAAAAAGCTAGCAATCGCCCAATCCTTAAGGACGCTTATAACAAAAGATAGGCACTTGAAGACCAAAGTTTTGAAGAGGCTTCACCCAAAAGAAGCATTTTCGAGCCATCCCATATGAGGACAAATAGCTTCCAAAATCAACCGTGCAACAAGATTACCTAAAATTTAGAAGGAATGAGCTAACCCTGACAAGGTCTATCTCCCTTGTGTGATGTGATCCACTATAAATACCATGTGGTATAAACTAAGAGAATAAACTAAGTCTTTCATATGTCAATGAAAAGAGAAAATGCATTGATTTGATTTTTATGGCTATAAGTGAAACCAGGTCACTTTGAGTAATTTCATTGCATGTATTATATGCATACTCATGTTATTTCTAACTCTTTAGGATGATTTACTATGTAATGGAACATTTTGATATATGTGCATTAAGTAATTGAATACTAAAAGAGACCTACTTTGGGAGAATGGTTTTTGAACTTTAAAATGAAACTTTGATAAATGTAGCATGACCACATTTTCTTAATATATCAAAGTGGTTTGGACGATGATGATGACACTATTGTTGTGTATTTGGGGAAAGCCTATGAGAATTTTAGAATTCTCACCCCTATGTGTTTGTGTTCCCATGTCATTTGCAAGTTGATCCAAAGAACAAGGAGGCTGCGCATAAAGAAATTGATTGGAGGAGTTTAAGGTTGCATCTTGTATCGATTGCACTTAGTCATATGTTTATGTCTGTAAATATAATAGAGACCAGATGTGTATTGAAGGTCATAAAGGAGCCTTCTTTTGTACTTGCCCTTGAAATCAATAAATGTTTGTTTTCTTTATTATATATTTTAATAGAATCACGAATTAGTTACTTCATGATTGATTGATCTTGCTGGAGATAATTAAGAAAGGTTTGCTAATTTATATGTAACAACTCTTAAGTATAATATCATGACTTAAGGATGATGTTGTACTCAGGAGGATATTACATCCTTAATTATGGGAAATCATCTAAGAAGGAGATTATGTTCTAATTGGAGAAGTTCCATGAACCAAAGATGCACTTTCCACCTCTAGAGAAGTTCCCAAAAGTATGTAGATAAAGTAAATAAGGCAAGAGTTCAATTGAACTCAAAGGCTAAATACCTACTGACATGTACACTAAGCAAAGCTGATTATGATAAAATCATTGCTTGTGACACAACTAAAGAAATCTGGATAAACTTCATATGCTGGATGAAGGAACTGATCAAGTTAAGGAGACAAAGATTAGGATGTTGGTCCATCAATATGAAATGCTTAAAATGATTGAACAAGAGAGATTGATGACATGACTACCATGTTCATGCACATAGCGAACCAACTCAAAGGTTTGTGTAGATACTCAAACTTTAGATGGAGGAAGATCTTGAAAAGTCTTCCTACAAAATGGCTTCCCAAGGTCACTCCATTACCGAAGCTAAGGACCTTTACACCCTTAGCCTAGATGCTCTCATTGGTCTCTAAAAACCCATGATGTAACACCCCAATTTTTACTGTAATTTTTACTGTCATTTAGAATTACCAAATTTACCTAGGTAATTTTTCATATAATTTAAACCGAACAATCCTCAATAAAGGATTATAACATTAGAAGAAAGGTTAGGAGCAATTCGTGTGAAAGTTGCAAACCCCAATTTTATGTACGTGTAAAATGACCAAAATGCCCCTGAGGTTATTTTACTTAGAAAATGAGGATCGTGGGCCCCACCCATTCTCAAGGGGATGTTTTGATGATAATAAGGGATTGTTTGTGTTATGTGTGTTAATAGAGGAGAAGAATCCTAATTTTGAGCTTCGACGCGAAATGACCACACCCCTTGTTTTAACTTCCATTTTCGTGCCGACTGAGCCCGAACCTCACTAAAATGTTTTAAAACATGTTTTTAAGTTATGATTGTCCATTGGTTAAGCTGGTGGCCTTGCAGTTTTTAAGTAAAATTACCATTTTGCCCCTGTCTTTGTGCAATTTTGCGAATTTTGAGATTTTGATTCGTCTAATGAAACCTAAGCAATATTAGGCTCAAATTAAAGCTTATTAAATTCTAATTATTAATCTAGAGTCAAAATTATTTATTTAGATTGATCAGAACCCAAAATTGTTTAAAAACACTCAAATTGCTTACTAATTCACCTAAGTCCTTAATCGTAAATTCTCTAATTTGCAAGAATACCTTACCTACACCTAAATAATACATGGAACAAACAAATTTCCTCTTCCATGGGCTGTAATGGACGAAATTATTGGTCCATAATGCATCAGAAAATTTGTCAAAGAATGCACAAAAACCAAGGTATGAAAACAAGGAACCATGAAAACATGATTCCATGTTTTAAGCCACCAAACAAGATGATTTTTCTTCCTTGTTTCCTCAAATTTGGTCAGACTTTCCTCCTTTTCTTGTCCATTTATGAGCTTCAAAATCTTCTATAAATAGGCATACTTGAGGGTGTTAGAAGCCTTGAATCATAGTTACACATTTCTAGTTTTTCCAAAGCTCAAAAGCTCTCATTCTTTCCTCCTTGGCCGAAACCTTAGCATCAATTTTTCAAGGAGATTTTCTTTCATTTCATTCAAAGAAACCAAGTTCTCTTCCTTTCCTTCAAAACAAATTAGGTAGGGAGTTATCTTTAAGCTTATTTCTATGCTTTGCTAAGTGTTGTTTTAGGTTCAAAATGATGATTTCATGGACTTTCTCTAGCTTTTCCATTTGGTTTTCTTCTTTCTTTTCCTTTGAACATTTTGGCCATAAGGCCTATATGGGAATATGATGATAGCTTGATGATGAGGACCTTGATTGTTGGTTGTAAATCCATCACAAGTTAGGCCTCTAAAGCTTGAAAATTTCACTTGATGCAAAACTTTAAAGAATGATGTTTTTATGATGTAAAAATAAAGATCTTGAGTTTAGAACTTGAAAGATGTATTTTTCACTTTGTCTTGCTAAGATATATTAGGTGAATTTATATTTCTCTAAAGTCTTGGAGGGGCTCTAGTAAATAAATAAAATGAACTTGCATTCATGTTTAAGTTTATGCCTTGCATAACCATGTTTACTTTCTATGTCATCACTAAATTCTCAAGAATGAATAAATGAACTTGCATTCTCATGTTTAAATTTCCAAGCTTGCATTTCATGTTTATGTTTCAAGTTGTCACTTAATCTTCAAAGATAATAAAGAGGATGCATCTCATATTTATTTTATGCTCTCACTTTATTTTATAATGGCTAAAAGAATCAATGCATGGCATGTTTATTTTATGTCATCACTTAAAGATTCTAGAGCTCAAAGACTCGCCCAAGTATCACAAACAAAGTTGGAACTATGGTAATAAGAACTCTAAAGTTCACTTTCAATTTCCTTAAGATTATTGGAGTCAAAGAATTCATTCTTTAAGAAGTTTTGAGTTTGGAGCTTAATAAGATGTAATAAAAATTCTCTTTCTCTTCACGGTCCTGCGGACTACGTCATTCCCTTCTAAGATTTTCTTCTTCTTCACTGGTTCAATGCGGACTACGCCGCTCTAGTTTCTTGCATATCATGTTTATAATTCCAAGTTATCACCTTATAAAGACAAGATTAAAATGAGGTTGCATAGCATGTTTATGATTCTAGTTATCACCTAAATCTCTGCTCAAGACGCTCCTTTTCTCTTAAGTGAAAATTTTAATCGTAAAGATTCATTCAATGTATAAATCGGCCTCATGATTAAGATAGGCCAAAAGTGATTTCAAATAAGCTACTGATTTAGTTCTAAAATTTCTTTCAAGAGTAACAAAAAGAATTAGTTTTTAAAAGAAGTTTTAAGGCCTTGCAAAGATTTTATGGGATACTAATATCTTACTTATACTTAAAAATGTGATTTTAAGCAATTATGTGAGGTTCATGATTCAGATCAATCTGAGTTTAGTACTACTGTATGATGATGATTTAATATATTTGAAGTTGTGATAATTATGGTTTATTGCTAAAGGAATGATTCTATGCATGTTAGAGATAAAACTAGCTTCCTAGAAAATTGTAAAAGCAATATTTCTAGAACTTTAGAAATGAAATGTATGTATTCCTCCAGAGCCTTTAGTGGCCTTAAGAACCAGATTTTATCATGTTTAGATAAGGGAGAATGATTCATAATTGGTTTAGTAATTAATTCTAGCAACATAGGGAAAGCGGAAAAGAAAAGGGGTTAAAAACGCAACTTTAGCACATTCAAAACCTTAAGAACAACTTACTATCTATGCTGCCCCATATAGTCTAATAATGTTCTTAAGACTTATAATTGATGGTAATAAATCCCTTAGATGCATAATTAATTAGTTCAATAATTGAGGTTGCCACTTTAGAGTTTTCTTGTTTAAGACAACTTTTCAATAAGGATTTATGATGATGCCACTTTGATGTTTTAAATGATAAGTTTATGTAGTGATTTGATGCTTATTAAGTATTTGACATCATTGAATGATTTCCTGATTGCATGTTATAGTTGCTATTGCAAACAATAAGAATACTTATGCATGAAATAATGAAATATTCTTTGTTATTTAAAAATTTACCCTTGTTGCTTGGAAGAAAGTATATTACTTAAAAGTATAATTTGGAAAGGTTCTGGCTAGGAAAGACTTGGTATTTAAGCGTGTCCATTTGTGACCCACCTCTCTTTCCTGGAATCTCCCAGATGCATGATTAATTGGTATATATATTATTGAATAAGACTATAAATGAGAAATGTTATAAATGATTATGAATTGAGAATTGTATTATGATATAACATGCAAAGACTTAATGGTGACTTAAACTTATGAGGAAATGATCCTTTGGACCCATCAGACTATAGGTGGTGAAAAGGTGATTCTTGCCTCTAAACTGTCTCTCAAAAGGGTAGAGTCGGATTTTAACTTATCAAAAGGAATAAGTATATGCTAGTGACGACTAATAAGGTATGAGCTCATAACCTAGATTACTCCCAAAAGGGTGGAGTATAGGGTGACCCAGGAAAATGATGATGAAAGTAACTTTAAGTCACCTAAGAAACTAAGTAAATGTATTATGGAATATGATGTTCTACTATGCATAGTATTTATGAGATGATAATGAGAAATATGATGTTCTGCTATGCATAGTATTATGAAATGATGATGAGGAATATGATGTGGTTTTATGCATAACTATGTTATTATATATGAAAGGAAAAGTTCATTATAAACATGACATGCTAAGTTTATGATGCATTATAAGACACATGATTAAAATCGATGAACCTCGGTAAAGTATATTTTTGAACTTAATAAATCAATTTTAGCATGCTCACTATTTCATAATAACCCCGAGGTTCCTGGGGACGATGATGATGACACGATACATATGAGGTGAGTACCTACTCGAGATTCTTTTATAAGTTTCTCATTCCCTCTTTCTTTCTTTCCATCGTCTTTAGAAAGTGATGGTGATGTTGTGATTCCCGTTGATGCTCTCACCTGGTAGATGCATGTGATCTTGTGAAAGTTATTATCCTTGAGGAACGTATCGCTAACCTTGAGCATGAACTCGAATATCTATTCCTATCTCTGGAGTGTTATAAATAGGTGCCGTTATGGATATTTTTCCATCGATATACTATTTATATTTTGTTTGATTGACTACACCTAGCCTAACTCTGTTGGTAGACAAAATATCTATGTGTTATGTAATTATGGATGTCATATGATGGAGCCAATATGATGTGTTTTTCATGATATGCCCGTTGGTTTTCCGCTTTATCTCGATTATCGTTCACGTTATGCAAGGCTCATGTTTTCAATCATGTTTTTAAAATAAAATGGCTTGTAATTTCATTAAGTATTTTCAAAGTATGGTTAAAAAACTAAACCAAAGAGTAAAGTATAGTAATTAATTATAACGACCTACGCATATTGGGTTAATTATTAGGGTGTTAAACATAAGGTGGTGCTCTCTGAAGTTCATGGTGAAACCATCAAGAAGAGAGTCATGGCCCTGAAGTCCTCGCACAAGAAGTAGCCAAGGAAAAAGCAATAAAAGTTGTTGAAACACCAGAATAAGAAGAAGAATCCAAGATGAATCGAAGAAAAGATGGAGATGAGATCCCCATGCTCATGAGGAAGATGTCTAAAGCTTGGAAAATTAGGACAAAGAAAATAAAAGACATCAACTTTAAAAAGGACAAGAAGGGCAAAGGAAAACTACAAAATAACTTGTTATAACTATAAGAGAAGGGCATTTCAAGATGATTGTCCCAAGCTCAAGGGTCCACAGAAAAAGTTCCCTTGAAGAAAAAGGGAATGCTAGCCACTTAAGTGATTCAGAAGGAAGAAAGAAGGTTCAGAAAGCCAGGATGAGCTTGAAGATATGGCAAACTTATGTTTCATGGCTGCTATACTTCAAAAAGAAAACTTGAGGTAAAGACATTTGAACAGACCTTTCTTATGATGAATTACTTGCATTATATGATAAATTGCTTGAAAATTTTCAAACCCTATCCTTTCACTATCTTAATCTTAAAAAGAACCATCAGAAAGTGGTTTTAGTACTTGAAAAAGCCAAAATAGATATTGAGAATCTAAGGCTTAGAAGGAAAAGATAAAAGGAGAAACTAAGTTTTTAAATGTTAAGTTCAAAGCCTTAAAAGTTGGAGTCACTAAAAAAAATAGAAAACTCATAAAGTAATTTTTTCTGAACTTTAAAAGGACTTCAAAACTTCTCAAATCTTATATGGAAAACATGGTTAATGGCTCCAAGAATCCTGAGCTAACGCTTGGCCAAAGGCCATATTTTCAAAAAAGGGTGTGGGATATAAGAGTAAGATGGATGGGAAAGGACAAGAAATCCATCAAATAAAGTAAAAAACAAAGTATCTTGTACTTCTGCGAAGAAGAAGGGACACCTACTTGACAAATGTTTTATGAGAAAGAAATCCATAACAGGTTAGGAAACCTCTCCAAGAAAATCTAACCTAAAAGGACCTAAGAAAGTTTGGGTACCTAAAGTAAAAGCTATTTTTGTTGTAGGTGTGTCTAGAATGCATGTTGACAAAGGTAACAAGTGGTACATGGACAATGGCTGACCGGACACATGTTTGGATCCAAGAAGTGGTCAGAAATCTAAGCACCATGAACTTAGATCAGTAAAATTTGCTAATGGAGGTAAAGACAAGGTTATAGGATACTTTTCATTCTCAAAAGCCTACATGATGTACACCAAGAAATCGCTATGTGTTGAAGAGACCATCCATATCAAATTTAAGAGCTTAAAAAGGACTTTAATTGATGATCTAGAAGATATGAAGAAAACCTTGAGAAACTAAACCCCAAGGAATCCTCAGGAAAGCAAGCAAAAAAAGCGTGCTTCAGAAAGTAAGCTCCAAAGCATGGTGAGCTTAGAAAGCTTACTCAGGAACACTAAAGCCATCAAAAAGTGACAATTATGAGACAAGGAAGAGCAATTTGAGATGAAAGAGAAGTTGAAGACATCGAGGCTATAGAAACTACAGAGGTTCTGATTCACAAATAGTTTCTAAATAAAGTTCTAGGGGACATTTTCAAGTGTGTGAGAACTAGATCATCATTCATAAATGAAACCATGCTTTCACTTCCACTATTAAGCCTTGAATGCATTGAAGATGCTTTGAGTGATCAAAGTTTGGTGGAGGCTATGTATAAGGAGCTAGATCAGTCTTAAGAAAACAAAGTTGGACATTCGTGGAAGGTAAAAGGAAAAACTATCATTAGAACTAAATTAGTGTTCAGAAACAAGCCTATGAAGTAGGAAAAGTAATAAAAAATAAACCAAGATTGCTTACACAAGGTTATAATCAATAAAAGGGAATTGACTATGATGAAACCTTTGCACCAGGAGTAGCAAGGCTTGAAACCATAAGAATGCTACTTTCTTTGCCTTCAAGGGATTTACTCTATACCAAATGGATGTAAAGTCTCCATTTCTAAATGGATTCTCTCTAGGAAGTCTATGTGAAGCAGGCCTCGTTTTGAGAACTGAAAACCTTCCTAACCATGTCTTTAAGTTAACAAAGGCACTTTACGCTTGACAAGTCCTCCGAAACTTGATGAAAGGCTAGTATCTTTTTAAAAAATAACGGTTCAAAAAGGAAGGTTGATACAACCTTGTTTACTTTAGAACAAAATGATCACTTTCTGAGTATCAAATATATGTTGATGATATTATATCTTGTACTACTAATCATTCTTTTTGTGAAAAGTTTTCAAAATTAATATAAAGTGAATTTGAGATAAGCATGATGGGTGAACTCAAGTTTTTCCTTAGACTTCAAATAAAATGACAAAAAGAGGGACCTTAACATATCAAGAAAAGTATACAAAAGAGCTTTTGCCAAGATTCAATATTGATCAAGCCAAACCCATGAGTACCCCTTTATGCATCCATCTCAAGTCATTGATGCAGAATGAGAATGAAGAAAATGTATCATAAAGTAATTATGGAGGAATGATTAGTTGACTTCTGGACCTTATAGCAAGTAGACTAGACATTCAATTAAGTGTGGAATTTGTGCTAGATTTCCATCTAACCCAAAGCAATCATACTTAAATACTATCAAAAGGATTTTCAGTATTATCCGGTACTACTAATCTTGGTTTTTGGTACGAGAAAGGTACGTCTTGTGAGATGTAGGATATTGTGATGTGATTTTGCTTGTACATAGAGTATAAATAAAAAGCACAAGTGGATATCGCTATTTCCTTAGAAAAAAGTCTCATCACTTGGTCATATGAGAAGAAAAATACTATTACTCTTCAGCTAAAGGTGAATATGTAGCGCTGACAAACTATTGCACCTAGATGCTGTAAGGAATCAACTAGAGGATTATCACTTGACGTATTTGAAAATCCCTATTTTTTGTGACAATACCAGTGCTATTAATCTTCAAAGAATCCTATTCAACATTCTAGATCCAAGCACTGATGTTAAACATCATTTTATTAGAGATCATGTTCAGAAAAGGGATGTTGAGTTAATGTTTGTGAATACGAAGACCAAATATCTAATATATTCACTAAACCATTAGCTAAGATCGCTTTTATTGTTTGAAAAGCTCTTAAATCTCAAAAGTTTTTAAAACCTACATTGTATACATGCATAATATCTCTAGAATCTCCCCAAACAAGACTCTGAATTGAGGTCCAAATGAAGACCACCATCCGAGACACATACATTGAAATGGAGTTATCTAACCTATTTGAAGTGATTAGGGCTCCTGTTGTTAGGCTCACTGACTTGCCCAAGGCATTTGGCATCGTTCTCTTAGGGTAACATGAGGCAATCTCACAATGCCTTACTAACTCACCCATATACAAACCTAGGATATCATCACTTGCGACGCTAAGCCCTAGGATGAGAAAGGTATTCGTGATTGTCCAGGTTATCATTCTACCTAAACTAGGTAGTACTAATGTTAGGGATGGATTGTATGTTATTGTTTTACCTTATGGCAAAGAAAAAGTCAATTTGCCAAGAATGTTCATGGACTTCATGCTTACTACTATCACTAAGAAGAAGAAGAATTGTTGGGTCCCATATGGATGTATAACATCTTATGTTGCTTTATGGATTGATAACTGTCAACACAAATCAACACAGTGCTTCTCTAGCATCATGTGATGCTTGGGTCAACAAGGGCAGGAGTGATTGCCAGGACAAGAAGACATGGACAAGAGTGGCTCTTGGTAGGCTTCCAAGTGGAGGGGTACATGAATGAACCGATTACACACCAGAATGAGAGAGATCCTAAAGACGTGAGACATGGGACTATATAGTTGATGATGGCTTATATGAATTGATTGGTACTACCTATACTAACAAGTTGCATCTTCTTTTCAGTAGCCTATCACTAAAGAACTTTACGGTAAGCGTACTAAACTTGGAGAAATTTTAGGATAGTGTGATTTGCTAAGGAGCGTGTGAGTAAGGACAAAGCACACTAAGAAGACCTATGTTGGTTTATGGGGATAGCGTCAATCCATAAAGCAGCATAGGATATTACAAATAGTATCAGAAGCACCTTTCCCAGGACGGTAGTTCCGCGATGAATGAGCGGAAGCTAGCGGGCCGTAATTTTCAAGGTTGACGAGGGCGAGGAGTGATCACTAGTGTAAGGACACGGACAAAGGACCTCTGCAGCTGATGAACCCAAGAGGTACATGTAACATCCTCCCAAGTACAACCCCATCCTTAAGTCATTGTATCATACTCAAGAGTTGTTACTATTCTTGACCTTTCTTAATTATCTATAATAAGGGTCGATCGAATTGCGTGTTAACTAACTCGTGGTTCTATCGAGATATATAGCCAGAAACAACTTATTTATTTAATACAAATCAAGTACAAAAGGAAGCTCTTCTAAGCTTTACAAGTACATCCGTTATCTCTTATGTTTTAGACATATACATACACTTAAGTACAAAAACACAAGTTCTGCTATAACTACCCAAATCCACTTGATCTTCTCCTTAGGTGCCTCACCGTCTTCTAGATCAACCTGGGACGAAAAACAAATACATAGGGGTGAGAATTCTAACATTCTCAGGGCGTTCCCCAAAACATATACTGAAGTTCATGTCATCGTTACCGCCCCAGCCACTTCGATTTATTTAACAAAAGGTGATCATGCATTACATAATGACTATTCATTTTTAAAGTTCAAAATCTATCTTTTGAAGTGGGTTACTTTTAAGAAAAACCAATCACTTAATACACCTTTACCGTCAGCTTATACTCATAGTTAGTTATGGCAACCAAGAAGAACCAATATACACAAATATGTATATGCCCAATGTAATGAAATTCATCTTTGGTTTTCCTTGATGAATCAAAAGTATCACATTCCTCTCTCATTTGCCTTCGACAAGCCAAAAGGATCTCAATCCACTCCATTTGCCTTTGACAAGTCAAAAGGATTCGTGTCATTATTTGCCCTTGACAAGTCAAAAGGATCTCAAGTTTCATTATTTGCCCTTAACAAGTCAAGAGGATCTCAAGTTTCATTATTTGCCCTTAACAAGTCAGAGGATCTCAAGTTTCTTGGGATCATAGAATTTAATTCAGGACATCATTCACCGCATGCATAAAACACATACAGGCATCCATTCACAATGAAATTCTCATTTGTATCTGATAAATCAACCTTTTAAATTATCTAGTATGCATTCATATGTCACAAGACATACAGCCAAAAAGGTAACATCAAGTACTCATGTCATTCTAGAACCAAAAATTCCATTACTTCATCAATTCAAATCATTGTTGCATTTCCAGCATAATGGCAGATTTTACACCATTGTAACACGAATTATGTTGCCCTCAAACAATCAATTCAGAGGCTATAAAAATTTCAAATGACACTTCAATGTGTCTAAAACAACCTGTAAAAATTTCAGGGTAATCAGAATTATATAACTACTTCAATAAAATAGGCAAATCTGGTGAAGAAGCCACAAATTCATAGTCCAGACTTGTGTTCTCAAAATATTTAGCCCTAGAATTCGATGGAATCATGGTACAAGAAAATTCACAGAGGTATTTCAACATGTTATTAGTCTTGTGTAAAAATTTCAGAAGCTATCTCAATCAATTACTGTGATTAAAAATTCGGGCAAGTTTGTCACTTCAGTCTCAACAATTCAGACAGCAGCAGTTACAATTTGGTTTCTAATTTTTTGAGGCATCAAACCTTAGAATTAACCCCTAAGAAAATTCGTGTGTTTAGTATAAGAGGTTAGATACAACATATAATTTTCATGGCTCATGAAACCACCCACAAAACTTCCAGAAAATTCGTGAAAAATTCTGATTACAGAACAATCAGTAGCAACCTAGTTCCAATTTCACTTGAGAAAACCGATTTTAAAACCCTCCAAACACAACACAAAAATTCATACATCAATATCAATATGTTAACCATCAGTATCATCAAAATTTTCGGAATTAGGGCAAGCCAAAATAGAATTGAAAAATTCCACAAGAAAGGGAGAAAACCCTACTTTGAGAGCTCTTGAGCTCTATGCTCCAAAGGATGCTCTAGAATGCTTTTGCTTCACTTCAAAGCTTCCCCACCAACATCAAACCCTTCCTTTAACCTCTGATTGTGTGCCCTCAAAGTTGGAAAAAGTGATGGATTCAAATTATAATCGGTTAGATTTGTAGGTTATAATGAATAGAATAAGTTTTGTGAAGAGAGTTTGTGGTTTTAGTGACTTTGAGCTAGGGTTTTGCAAGCTTGAAGCTTGTTAATGGAGTTTGAGAGGAAGAAAAATGGAGGAATGGTTCTTAGAGAGGTCTGGACGAAATTTTCATGAAGGAAATGATAAGATATTGATTTTATGAGTTTATGACAAAATGCATAGAATTTTCAAGTCCAAAATGTTTTCTTTTCTTAAAGATAAATGTAGAAATTTTTTGTAAGCATCCTATTGGTCCTAATAAAGTGGCAATGGTGTGGCTTCTTCTAAGTCACACACTTGTCTAGATGGGTGGCAAACTTTCACTGAAGTTTCATTCGGATAAGAAACTACACGAAATCTCACCGAACGGTAAACACCGTACCGATTGAATCGATATTGCCCGAAAATTAATTTTAAGTATAAAATTATCAATCCCACCTATTTCTAACCTTATTCCCATGTTTTCCTAATTTCGGGACCTCCTGGGCCTAAATCTAGGGTTTCAGCGTCCGGCCTGTGGGGCCCACAAGGTTACTATTCACCGCCCGAATTTTTTTTTTTTTGATAGTCGTTGGGCCGCCCTCATCATTACTAAACTATTATATTTTTGAAATTATGATTAATAAAGCTCAAATTAATTTTTAATTAAATTTTAGGGTGTAGGTACATGAATGAACTGATTACACACCAAAATGAGAGGCATCCTAAGACTATGTAGGTATGGGACTATATAGTTGAGGATGGCTTATATGAATTAATTTGTACTACATTTACTAACAAGATACATTATCTTTTGGAGCCCATCACTAAAGAACTCCATGGTTAAGCGTGCTTGACTTGGAGAAATTTTGGGATGGATAACCTCCTGAAAGTTTTCCTATGAAGCATGTGGTGAGGACAAAGCATGCTGAAGAAGACTTGTGTTGGTTTGTGGGAAAATCTAGGAATCATAAAGCAGGATAGGATGTTACGGATGTTGCGACAAGGTTTTTCCAACACACTGGTTATCCTCTTGCTGAAGAATGATTTAGGTTTATGATTGGGATAGAATACATAATGATCTCCTTTGAAACAATGAAGAGAACCAAGTTGGACCCCAAAACAAGTTCTAGATGACAAAGATCCCAAATCAAGGATGCAAAAATTGAAAAAGTTGCCACTAAATCAAGAAGAAGAAAAGGTATGAAAAGGACATGACAAAGAAGAAGATAATCCTCCTACTAAGTTTGAAAGGACTATGTTTAAGGAAGTCCCTCGCATACCAGAGAAGCAAGAAGAGGCAAGACAAAAGGCAGAAGAGAGTTGGGCTCCAAGCCTTCTGAATCTTTAGAAAATGAGGTAGGGACCTTAGAAAGTGAGCTCCCCAAGGGAAGGCCTAACAAACTCCTAATCCGCAAAAGATGTTGAGCACAAGGATAGGAATTTGACCAAGGGAATGTCAAGGGTGTAACACCCTTCTAAGAACAACATCATCCTTAAGACATTGACATTATACTTAAGAGTTATTACTTATAAATTAGTGGACCATTCTTTATTATCAATAGCAAGGTTGATCAAATTGAGTAGTAACTAGTTTGTGGTTCTATTAAAATATATAACAAAGAAACAAAACATTTTTTGAATCCAAAGTCAAATATAAAAGAAAGCTCTTCTATGAGCTTTAATACACATTTGTTCTTTATTATATTTATAGACATACACATATAACTAAGTACAATAGATATAAGTCTTCACCACTAAACTACTGCAATTCCAATTTCATTCGCGTAAGCCATTGTTTCTGGATTAACCTGACACAATATAGGAACACAAACATATAAGGGTGAGAATTATAAAATTCTCAGGTATCCCAATACACAATTATAAATGTCATCATCATTGTCCCAGCTTAACACCCAATTTTTACTATAAATTTTTACTGTCGTTTAGAATTACCAAATTACCCTAGGTAATTTTTCATATAATTCGAGACCAAACAATCCTCAATAAAGGAATATAACACTAGAAGAAGGTTAGGAGCAATTCGTTAGAGTTGCAAATCTCAATTTTCTATATGTGTAAAATGACCAAAATGCCCTTGAGATTATTTTACTCAAAATGACGATCGTGGGCCCCACCCATCCTCAAAGGGATGTTTTAATGATAATAAGGGATTGTTTGTGTTATGTGTGTATTAATAGAGGAGAAGAATCCTAATTTTGAGCTCCAATGCGCGAAATGTCCAAAACGCCCTCGCCGTTTTAACTCCATTGTGTGCCACTTAACCGAACCTCACTAAAATTTTAAAACATGTTTTTAAGCTATGATTAACCATTAGTTAAGCTCGGGTGGTCGGAAATTTTTAAGTAAAATTACCATTTTGCCCCCTCTTATAGTTTGCGAATTTTGAGATCTTCAATTCGTCTAATGAAACCTAAGCAATATTAGGCTCAAATTAAAGCTTATTAAATTCTAATTATTAATCTAGAGTCAAAATTATTTATTTAGATTGATTAGAACCCAAAATTTCTTAAAAACACTCAAATTGCTTACTAATTCACCTAAGCCCTTAATAGTAAATTTTCTAATTTGCAAGAATACCTTACCTACACCTAAATAATACATGGAACACACAAATTTCCTCTTCCATGGGCTGTAATGGATGAAATTATTGGTCCATAATGCATCAGAAAATTTGTCAAAGAATGCACAAAAACCAAGGTATGAAAACAAGGAACCATGAAAACATGATTCCATGTTTTAAGCCACCAAACAAGATGATTTTTCTTCCTTGTTTCCTCCTCAAATTTGGTCAGACTTTCCTCTTTTCTTGTCCATTTATGAGCTTCAAAATCTTCTATAAATAGGCATACTTGAGGAGTGTTAGAAGCCTTGAATCATAGTTACACATTTCTAGTTTTTCCAAAGCTCAAAAGCTCTCATTCTTTCCTCCTTGGCCAAACCTTAGCATCATTTTTTCAAGGAGATTTTCTTTCATTTCATTCAAAGAAACCAAGTTCTCTTCCTTTCCTTCAAATAAAATTATGTAGGGAATTGTTTTTAAGCTTAATTTCAAGTATAGATAAGTGTTGTTCTTGGTAAAAATGATGATTTTATGTACTTCCTTCTTGGTTCATATTTCGAATTTCATTCTCTTCTTCTTCTTGTATATTTCAGCCTTATGGCCTAGATTATGATGAGACCATGGTTTGATGATGAGGTTCTTGAGTGTTGGTTGCAAAGCCTTCACAAGTTAGACTTCTAAAACTTGAAGGTTTCATTAGTTTTCAAAGTTTTGAAGCAACTATGTTTTTATGATAAAAGTCTTGAGTTTAGAACTTGAAAAATATATTGACACTTATGTTTCATTTCTTGTTAAGCTTTGTTTTTAATGATGTTTAACAATTTTTCATTTCTAGATGACTCTTGAACTTCTCCTTTTCTTGCCATTTGATTTTTAGACCTAAGAAAGTTTTCTAGGATAGCTTAATAATGAAATCTTTAAAGCTCACTTTGTCTTGCTAAGATATATATTGGGTTGAAATTATAATTCTTTTAAAGTCTTGAAAGAGCTCTAGTAAAGAAATAAAATAAACTTGCATCCATGTTTATGTTTATGTCTTGCACAATCATGTTTACTTTTAATGTCATCACTAAATTCTCAAGAATGAATAAATGAACTTGCATATTCATGTTTAAATTTCCAAGCTTGCATTTCATGTTTATGTTTCAAGTTGTCATTTAATCTTCAAAGATAATAAAGAGGATGTATCTCATATTTATTTTATGCTCTCACTTTATTTTATAATGGCTAAAAGAATCAATGCATGGCATGTTTATTTTATGTCATCACTTAAAGATCCTAGAGTTCAAAGACTTGCCCAAGTATCACAAGCAAAGTTGGAACCATGGTAATAAGAACTCTAAAGCTCACTTTCAATTTCCTTAAGATTATGGGAGTCAAAGAATTAATTCTTTAAAAAGTCTTGAGTTTGGAGCTTAATAAGATGTAATAAGAATTCTCTTCTCCCTTCACCAGTCCTAGGCGGAACGCCGCTCTTTCTTAAGATTCTCTCTCCACTATCCATGTGGACTACGCCTTCCTTCTAAGATTCTTCTCCCTTCATCCAGGACTACCGTCATTCAGTTTCTTGCATCATGTTTATATTTTCAAGTTATCACTTTATAAAGACAAGATTAAAATGAGGTTGCATAGCATGTTTATAATTCTAGTTATCACTAAATCTCTAAAGCTTAAGACTTGCTCCTTTTATCTTAAGTGAGAATTGTAATCGTGAAGATTTTTTCAATATATAAATCGGCCTCATAATTAAGGTAGGCCCAAAATGATTTTAAATAGCTACTAATTTAGTTCTATAATTTCTTTTAAGATTAACAAAAAGAATTAGTTTCTAAAAGAGTTTTAAGGCTTTGCAAAGATTTTAGGGAAACTAGTATCTTACATGTACTTAAAATGTGATTTTAAGCAATTATGTGAGGTTCATGATTCAGCCACTGATCTAAGTTTAGTACTACTGTATGATAATGGTTTAATATGTTTGATGTTGTGATAATCATGGTTTATTGTTGAGGGAACGATTCTATGCATGTTAGAAATAAAACTAACTTCCCAGAAAACCGTAAAAGTAAGATTTCTAGAACTCTAGAGAATGAAATTTTTGCATTCTGTCCATAACCTTTAGCAGCCCTAAGAACCAGGTTCTATTAGGTTTAGATAAGGGAGAATGATTCATAATTAGTTTAGTAATTAATTTTAGCACCATAAGGAAAGTGGTAATGAGAAAGGGTTAAAAATGCAACTTCTAGCACATCGTGAAGCCTTAAATATAACTTGCTCCCTATGCTGTCCCATATAGTTTAATAATGTTCTTAAGGCTTATAATTAATGGTAATGATGATAATGAATCCTTTAGATGCATGATTAATTAGTTTGATAATTGAGGTTATCCGATTCTAAAGTTTCGGTTGTTTAAGATAGTTTTCGGTAAGAATTTATGATGATGGTTCTTTGAAGTTTGAAATGATAAGTCTATGTAGTGATTTGATGCTTATTAAGTATTTGATATCATTGAATGATTCCTGGCTTGCATGTTATAGTTGCTGTTGCAAACAATGAGAATGTTTATGCATCTTGATGATTATGAATTGAGAGTTATATTATGATATAACATACAAAGATTTAATGGTGACTTAAATTTATATAAGAAAATGATCCTTTGGACCTATCAGACTATAGGTGGTGAAAAGGTTATTCTTGCTCCCTAGCCCATTCTCTCAAAAGGTAGAGTCGGGGTTTTAACTTATCAAAAGGGATAAGTATATGCTAGTGACGACTAGTAAGGTATGAGCTCATAACCTAGATTACTCCCAAAAGGGTGGAGTATAAGGTGGCTCAAGAAAATGATGATGAAAGTAACTTTAAGTCACCTAAGGAACTAAGTAACGTATTATGTGAATATGATGTTCTTCTATACATAGTATTTATGAGATGATGATGAGAAATATGATGTTCTGCTATGCATAGTATTATGAAATGATGATGAGGAATATGATGTGGTTTTATGCATAACTATGTTATTACATATGAAAGGAAAAGTTCATTATAAATATGACATGCTAAGTTTATGATGCATTATAAGACACATGATTAAAATCGACAAACTTCGGAAAGTATATTTTTGAACTTAATAAATCAATCTTAGCATGCTCACTATTTCATAATAACCCCGAGGTTCCTGAGGACTATGATGATGACACGATGCATATGAGGTGAGTACCCTACTGAGACTTTTTTATAAGTTTCTCACTCCCTCTTTCTTTCTTTCTTTCTTTCCATCTCGTCTTCAGAAAGTAAAGGTGATGTTCGTGATTCCCGTTGATGCTCTCACCTGGTAGATGTACTTGATCTGGTGAACCAGCTTATTATCCTTGAAGAACGTATCGCTAAACTTTGCATGTAAGCTTGGATATCTATTCCTATCTCTGAAGTGTTATTAGTAGGTGCTGTTTATGGATATTTTTCCATCCATATACTATTTATGTTTTGTTTGATTGACTACACCTAGCCTAACTCGTTGGACAAATATCTATGTGTTATGTAATTATGGATGTCATATGATGGAGCCAATATGATGTGTTTTTCATGATATGCCCATTGTTTTTCGCTTTATCTCGATTATCGTTCACGCTATGCGAGGCTCATGTTTTCAATCATGTTTTTTTTTTAAAAAAAGGCTCGTAATTTCATTAAGTATTTTCAAAGTATGGTTAAATAACTGAAGCAAAGAGTAAAGTCTAGTAATTAATCATATACGACCTATGCGTATTGGGTTAATTATTAGGGTGTTACACCAGCCACTTTGGTTTATTAGAAAAAAAATGTGATTATGCTTTATGTAACATCCTCCCAAGTACAACCTCCTCCTTAAATCATGGCATCGTAAAAGTCATTACTTATAAATTTACGGACTTTTCTTAAATATCTATATCAAGCTCGGTTAATGTAATAACTAAGCATAATTCTATTAACATATATAACAAAGAAATTAAATACATAACTAAGTACAAAAAGAAGTTCTTCTAAGAGCTTTAGTACACATTTGTTCTTTACTACGTTTATAGATATATACATACAACTAAGTACAACATAATGAAAACACTAACTACTAAACTAATGTAATCGATTCCTTTGTGTAGTGTAGCGCCCAGGATTTTCTATGGAGTACAAATGACAAAATGCCCTTAGGTCATTTTTACCCAGAATTTGAAGGAAGTTAACCGTCAAATGGGTCAACTCAATGTTTGAAGGGGATTATAACTGTTATGTTTGATATCAAGGTAAAATCTCGTTTCTGAATTTTCGGCTAAAATGACCAAAATACCCCTACAGTGTTTTACGGGTAAAGGTGCCGTTTGAGTTGGAACTTTTCTAGAAAGTTCGGAATGGTGTTTATGAGTGGTTTTTGATGTTTAGTTAGGTAGGTCCAGGCGGTTTTAGTGCAAAATTATCATTTTGCCCTGAACACTGTATAGTGAGCCTAATAACGTAATTAAGCAAACCTAAGCAATATTAGGCTCTAATCGAAGATTAATTTATTTCGATAATTAATTTAGAGTCAAAATAATTTATCAAGGTTAATTAGAACCTAAGATTGCTTGGTTAACTCTAATTGCATTCTTTGATTCAAGATTCCTAGTCATGAAATCTTGAATAGTATTTCTCTCTCCAAT
>JAMLFY010000320.1:0-41880 GCA_030441495.1 Dalbergia oliveri | reverse complement strand
GATCAGGCTGATCCTTCGGAGGGATCTTCCCTTCGTTCCTATGGGTCACGGAGGAGGTAGTGAGGACACGCCACCCAGCCGAGGCATGCGAGGCGCGTTCGACAGCGAGAGGCGACCACGACGCGGAGGCCACGCGTCCCCTCGATTCCCATGCCTAGATCTCCGCTTCGTTGGGCTACATCCGAGGAGCTTCGTCAGTCGCGGGCTACATCTCCCCAACCGAGGACGGCGTCACCAGGAGGCTTGGAGTGGGAGGGTAGTGATAGTTGGGTGTTTATCTTTTGGGATTATTACCATGTATTTGTCTTTATGTTTCCCATTGTACTGCAAGCTCTGCCCACTAGTGCGGGTAAGACTTTATGTTCTGTTATATCTCTGTTGTGATGTACTAAACTATATTATCTAAAGTAATGAGGAATGATGTTTATGATGGATGTGTTCTTTAATGTGTATATTCTGTATGTTTTATTTATTCTTCCGCTTCACGTTGTTTATGTTACGCGCAAAGGCTCGCATTTTGTTTTATGTATTTCAAAAAAAAAATTTTACCCGTATTTTCCGCTAAGTATTTTATAAATGAATTTAAAGAAAAGTAATAACTAATAATTAGTCTTGATACGTCCTAGGCGTATTGAGGTTAAATATTAGGGTGTTACAAGATCACTAAAAGTTTTGTTAAGAAAATTAATCATATGTTTTCAAAGAGCTCTAAGCTTACCCTTGCCAACCTTAAAGTTGGTCGACTATTCTAAGAGTTTACCCTAGATTGAAGCCCATGAGCAATAAAATATGGAAAATGAGTAGTTCTTTTATGTTTGCTTTGATAAAGTGTTGAAGTTTATGTCTTACTCCATTTTCTTGAGCTTGATGATGAAGTTCAAAACCAAAGGCTTCTTTGAAGACTTGGTACTAAGAACTCTAAAGCTCACTTTATGTTGTTAAGATACATATTAGGTTAAGGTTATGATGTGCCTCTAAATTCTTGCAAGAGCTCTAGTTAAGATAAAATGAGTTAAACTCATGTTTATGTTTATACCTTGCATAGCATGTTTATTTTGATGCCATCACTAAGCTCTCAAGAATAACTAAATGAACTTGCATTATCTTGTTTAAATTTCCAAGCTTGCATTTTATGTTTATATTTCAAGTCATCACTTAATATTTAAAGATAATAATGAGGTTGCATCTCATATTTATTTTATGCTCTCACTTTATTTTATAATGAAAAGTAAAATAAGTGCATAGCATGTTTAAGTTTTGCCATCACTTAAATATCCTAGAGCTCAAAGACTTGCCCAAGTATCACAAGTAAAGTTTTAGAAAATGGAGGCATCTCAAGAATGCCATTTTGGCCTTGTGATGATAATGATGGACTTGATATGAGTTTATCTAATCATAAGTGCCCATAGCCTAAGTCTTGGAATTTTTCTAAGCTTAGGTGTACTTAAGGAATATTATGAAAAAGGTTTTATGTTTTAAATCTATTCCTTGAGTAAGATAATTTAGCTACTGACCTAGCACTCCTTTATATGATTTTAATGAGAGGAGTTGGTTCTAAAAGAGTTTTGAGTTCCTAAAATTATTCCAAGAGAAAGCTAGTAACTTATATGCATTTAAATCATGGAATTATGTGAGCTATATTTTTGGTTCTGCCTTGTGTACTTGGCCACTGTATAAATTCTATTTTATGGTGTTAAAATGTGTAAAATTATGTTTGTGTGAAGCAAGGATCGATTTAGGAAAGTTAGGAAAGAACAAGTAACTAGAAATGACTTAAAATGAGAATTCTAGAACACTTAGATGCACAAATTGTAAATTCTGTTCCAACATAATTGGACTTAAGAAAATGGTTTATAATTAGTGGATATGTGTAGGAATCCCTCATAATTGGTTTAGGAGTTGAATATGGAGCCTTAGGCGAAGACGAAACTTAGAAAAGGTCAAAGACGGAGATTTTAGAACCCTATAATCATATGATAATTTTCTGCCCAAAGTGATGTAATGCTGTTTGGTTATGTTAGTAAGCATAAACATTAGAGGAAATTATAGGTAATGATCCCTTAGGCGAAATAAAGATCCATAATGAATGTTAGGATAATTAGAACACAAGTTTAAGATCCATAAGGGCCAAAGTATAAAACACTATGAGATTGGAGGTATGATGTAAGAATGAGTTCGAGTGAGTACATTTATGATGTATGGGAATATATTACATGCCTTAAGTATGATGATACGTGTAACATCCTAGTTTTCTTCAGATATTAATTGAGGAAAACTTAATAGGAATATTAGAATTCTGATAGGAACAGTTGTGATGAGAATGACTCCATGAGGGAGTACCAAAAAAAAAAACGTGAATAGTACTTGGCGGGCTTTAAGGCCTCCTGGAGTCTAAACTAGGGATTCAGGACCGAGGTGCCCGAAGTTAAGAAAATATGAGAATAAGTTTAGGAATGTGTGGGAACGATAATTTTATACCTAGAATTAAATTTCGGGTAATATCCGTTAGATCGGGTATGGTGTTTACCCGTTCGGTGAGATTTCGGTGTGTGGTTTTTAACATTTAAAGACATTTCCATCACTACAACTAAATAATATCCCCCAAATTAAGACAAGTGGAAGGCTAGGATTTAATCTTGGAATCCAAGATCAAATCCTAGCCATCCATCATAGCCTAGTCACCAAATCCATTATGATTTCTTTTACAAATATCTTGCCTTGTATTTAATACAAGCCTAGTCACCCACCTTCCTCCCAAAGCTATCCTCATTTTTGGCCATTCCAAGGAGAAATCAGAGCTTGGAAGTCCTACATAGCCAAGAGCTTCACCTTGTGTTCATCTCACAAAAACCCTAGCTTAGAATCATCAAAACCCAAATCTTCCTTCACAAAAATTGATCTACACTTCCACCTCTACAATTATAACCTATTGAAATTTCAAGAACCCCATCCTTCTTGCACATCCATCAGTGATCAGAGGAGGGTTTGAGGTTGTGTGGGAGTTTTGGTTGTGAAGAAATCCCACCTTGAAGCAACCTAGAGATAGAGACTTGTTGAACCTTCAAGAGTAGGGTTTTCCTCGCTTTTCTTGTGGAATTTTTCAATTCTGTTTTGGCTTGCCCTAATTCTGAAAATTTTGATGATACTGATGGTTAACATATTGATATTGATGTTTAACATATTGATATTGATGTATGAATTTTTGTGTTGTGTTTGGATGGTTTTAAAATGGGTTTTCTCTCAAGTGAAATTGGAACTAGGTTGCTGGACTTATTTCTGTCTGGAATCAGAATTTTTCACGAATTTTCTGGAAATTTTGTGGGTGGTTTCATGAGCCATGAAAATTATATGTTGTATTTAACCCCTTAAAATAAATACATGAATTTTCTTAGGGGTTAATTCTAAGGTTTGATGCCTCAAAAAAATTAGGAACCGAATTGTAACTGTTGCTGTCTAAATTGTTGAGACTGAAGTAACAAACTTGCCCGAATTTTTAATCATAGCAATTGATTGAGATAGCTCCTGAAATTTTTATACAAAACTAATAACATGTTGAAATACCTCTGTGAATTTTCTTGTACCTTGATTCCATCGAATTCTAGGGTTAAATATTCTGAGAACACAAGTCTGGACTATGAATTTGTGACTTCTGACCACCAGATTTGCCTATTTTATTGAAGTGGTTATATAACTCTGATTGCCCTGAAATTTTTACAGGTTGTTTTAGACACATTGAAGTGTCATGTGAAATTTTCCTTAAGGGTGGAATGGTTGTTTGGTATGGTAACAAATTGTTGTGCCTAGAACTTCAATTCTGCCAGGATAATGAGATGTGGAAATGGCTGAAATTCTATGATAGTATGTGCATATCTTACGTGTATGTTTGAGACATATGGGGAAAATAGAAACAAGGCTTAGAAAGAATTGAGAGGGAAGGCAAAAAGAAGGACTTCCCTAGAAAAGTTGTGAGTCGATAGACGTGTCGGCTAGACATAGATCTAAGTGATCCGAAAATGGAAAAAAATGAAGTTCAGTGATCTAATAGGAATGAGCTCATGTCCTAGCAGTCTATGGTCCTCTGTGAAATTGTGAATTGTGAATGTATCTCTCTGAGAATAAGCCTTCCCTATGTTGAGAAAATTGAGAAAGACATGAGAAATGGAGTTTCTGATTGTGCATATTATTGCTTGATTGATTATTGGGATACTATCCTTAGTTCCCGGCCTACGGGTTTCCAGAATTTCCTGTATGTGTTTGTATGAATATTGTATATGCATGAATTGCTTATCCCTACTGTATATAGTATATGGGAAACTACCCTACTGAGAATTTTATATTATTCTCACCCTGTTGTATGTATTATATTGTTCAGATTCAGAATGCCATCCTAGTGTTTTTCTGATTCGCCACAATGGGTGTGGCAATATGATCCAACATTGGACTGCATGTACACCGTTGGTTATTCCCAGTTCGGATCTACATGTTCTTTGATCGCTCCTTCAGGACTTCGGTCTTTGCCGCGACTTCGACCTCGCTTTTCCTTATGACGGCGTGCCCCTTCACATGGCCCATCCTGGAGTGTTTGAGATCCCCTCGCTCCACTCGTATATCAGAAATGCACCCGTTTCGTCATCCTCCTCATCTACTCAGATCCTCTGAGGACCCCGTGCCCCCGGAGGAGAGGTCATTGCCGCGATGGCCGATGGCTTCTTGCACGAGGAGTAGAGACCTCCTGAGACGGATGCATTGTACATAGAGATAGGATAGTGTTAGGACCTTACCTACCTACAGACGATGTACTTTTGGTTTTCTTTTGCTCGTTGTATATGTACATATGCGGTTTTGTCATCAGGGTGTTTGAGTAGGTTAGGTATCAGGTAGGGGATTAGCCTCGTTCGCATTGAGTCCTGACTCTTCGGGGTTATTTTGTTAGTCTTGCCCTTATGATGTATATATAGTGACTTGTTATGCCCCTATATGTAAATCTCATTATGATAGTATATGTATTGCGACATTTCGTGTCATTGATTTTTTTTCAACTAGTATAGATCCCGAACTTACAGGAAATACTCCTAATTACTATGTCCATACTCGGGTAAATGTGGTAATTTGGAGGGTGTTACAATGCGTGGATGTATGACTTGATGTTTTTGATAAAGTGGAATGCTATGATTAAGATGCATGATAATATGAGACACGAATGATATGGGAAAATATGTTTCTGATTGAAAGATTTACTTGATTGAGGAATTGCATGAGAACAACATGTGTTATTTGAGTTCTATGGCATGACTCAAATTTGAGGAAATTCGGGGTGTAGTCGTTATGCTCGATTTTCGACAAATTTGAGGGACTTTAAAGAAAGTTTGAAAAGATTTTTATATATGACATGCCAGACACATTTCTCCTGCTAGTTGAGGAGAAAGGAAACACGTGGGGGTATGGTCGTGGAGCCATACCGAAGCGGACAATGTCACTGGCTTAATGAGATGATGCATTTCACAGACCGAGACATACTTCTCTGCGATACCAAGAAGAAGGTAAAACCGTGAGGGCATCGACATTAGCCCTGCCAAAGTGGATAAGTCACTTGGTCTTAAACCAGTCTGATGCGTTTCCTAGAAGGAAAAAGTCCCATGATGGGTGATTCCTTAGGTCCCCTGCCCATACTCCGGAGTTCCTGATTATTTTTATGATTATGATATGCTTATCAAGAGGATAAGTAAGAACTAGTGACGATTAGTTAAGGTATGAGCTCATAGCCTAGTATCAAGAGTCGGTTACTATTTTTAAAATACCATGATGTCACAAGTTTGAGATACGAAAACATGTGAAGCATTTTGCTTATGAAAGAGAGAAGTTTATTATGAGAAAGTACATGCCACTTATATGAGAATTAGTTATTGATGAAATGCTTATTGTTGCTTGCATAAAGTATTGTCATGTATTCATGTTCGCTATGCTGCTACATGCATTAAGATTCATTATAAAAGACACGACCTTGGATAATTACTTTTATAAAACTTCATACCGAACCTTTGCATGTTTAACCTTTTAATAATAAACCCAAGGTTCCTGGGGACGTAAACGATGACACTAGAATTAGAGGATTCCTACTAAGATTTTTTAGCAAGATTCTCACTCTTTCTCCTTTTGTTATGTCTTCGATTCCGATGGCGTCGTCGTGATCTTCGTTGACACACCAATATTGGAAGTGCATACAATCCAGATCACGAGTCATATCACTTTGAGGGTCATTGTGCCGTGCGTAATTTTGCATACATGGCCCGTTATTTGCATTTGGTTTTTAGCTTTCGTTTACCCATCTCTCCCTGATGCGACGATTGATCTTCAGAGGATGCGCCCTTATGAGAGGTCTTAGCCGACCTTCATCTTCTAGTGTTGTGACTATCCCAAGACGTTCCCTCATCCTCCTCTGTGGGAGGGACCTGCCGAGGATTCACCTCTATCCGAGGGCTCCGCCTTTCTGTGCCTATGGCCGTCGGAGGGGCTTAGGACTTGGCTCCGAGCCAGGCTTTTGAGGCGTGACGCCACGGAAGAGGCGCCCTCACCGAGGAGGCCACGTCACTCGCCTATCGCATGCCCATGCCCCCACTTCATTGGGCCACATCCGAGGAGCTTTGACAATCTCGCGGGCTACATCTCCCACGTAGGAGTAGTGTCATCCGTAGGCTTTAGACGGGAGGGTTTATTTTTAGCCGTTGTATCTTTTGGGACATTCATGTATTTGCCGTTATGTTTTGGTTATTTTATGTTTCCTGATATGTTTCATGTACTGGAGCTCTGCCCATTTCTTCGGGGTATGACTTTATGTTTTTATTCCAGTTCTTAATGTACCTAGTTATGTACTAAACTATGATATTTAGTATTATGATGGTTGTTCCTATGGTTGAGGTGCTCTTATTGCTTTTGTATTGCATGATTTATTTTCTTTTCCTTTCGTTTCATCTATGTAGTGTTTGACGGCTCGCATTTTGTTTTACATATTTTTTTTTTAAATTTACCCGTATTTTTTGCTAAGTAATTTTACAAATGAATTTAAAGGGAATAATAACTAATAATTAATCTTAATATGTCCTAGGCATGTTGGGTTAAATATTAGGGTGTTACATTATGGTATCAGAGAGTTTCACTCTTATCTAGCTCTAGGATTGGACTAACCATGCTTTATAGGCATGTTGTGGTAGTATGTCATGTATAGAGCTTAGCTAATAGATAAGCTATAGGATAGACATTCATGACCCCGTCGCTGCTTGTGCCATGGTAACTAGCTCACAAGCTTGGATATTGAGCCTGATCACCTAATGTTTGTTGACTTGTGTGTTTAGGGACCAATGGCACCTCCAAACAAAATAGGAACACGAATGAGGGTGAACAAGGGAGCAAAACGGCTACTGCAGTGTGAGATGGTGAGAGCGATGGAACGATGTTCGATCGCATGAATCAACCAAGGCATGCTACTCAAGGTCCCCGCCGCGAGGCTGGAGAACAAGCTCGTTTTGGGAGTTCTGCAAGCCAATCCCCAACCTTCCGTGGAACCTTGAACCCTGACAAGGCGGACGAGTGGATCAAGAACATGGAGAAGATCTACTCGGTGGTCACCTCCTGAGAAGCAGAAAGTCACCTTCGCCGCTTACATGATGGAGTCAAGAGGTTGCTAAAAGCTAGAGGCAGGAATCAATTGGAAGCCTTGAAGACTTAATTTTACAAGAAGTATTTCTCAAATTAGTAAGTTAACACAAAGGATATTGAGTTCATGCAGCGACCCAAGGCGGATCTTCCGTCACCTAGGATACGACGAAGTTCAAAGAGCTTAGAAAGTCTCGGGTTTTCCAAGGAAATCCCGATGAAGTGTGGAGTGCATTAAGTTTGAGGCCCGTTAAGGGCCGACTTAACATGGCGGTGGCACACATGGAGATTAGGGACTTTCCCCACCCTAGTCAACAAGTGTAGAATCATAGAGGAAGGGCACAAGAAGTTCATCGCAAGGCCAGAAGTCCCGTGGTTCGGGACCTTAAGCCCGAGGTTCAAGCCGCCGTATCAGTCAGCGAGGAACGACTATAATCCCTACCACACCAACCGTCAAGCATCAACAACAATAACAACAAAGAGGACCTATCAACCACTTTCCGCAACACCCAAGGCTGCCGTTCAACCACAATGGTCGCGGAACCACAATAACCAACAAGGAGGATCGGGTAGTCCTCACAACAACCACCAAGGAGGGCCCAATGGGAACAAGAACAAGGCACCTGCGCTTCCCCGAACTCGGACCACCACATGTGCCCCCAATGCGGAGAAGCCATGGTAACCTCCTTCGCCTTGCAGGGCAAAGTATGCTTCCATGTAGCAAGCCGGGCCACTATGCCAAGGACTGGAGAACCCAGGGTTATCAAGTCAGAACCCTAAGCCATAACACCAAGGAAGGGCTTCACCCTCAATGCGGAAGATGCCGCCAGATTTGACGACCTCATCGAAGGTAAGTGTGAATTAGATGGTAACCTTAATTGTGCTATATGACTTTGGTGCTACTCAATCTTTCATCTTACATACTAGTGTCGAGTCTTTGAAATTTGAAAGTCTCTCAAGCTTCCTTTTTATGATCACTTATTGTCTCTACCCCTACAGAACTTGTTTATACTTAAATACGTTACGCACTTCACCGTTGAAAATAGGTTCTTTATCATAGATTTGATTTGTTTACCTTTGAAAGACATAGGAGTAATTCTTGGCATGGATTAGCTCTATGCTAACCATGTATTATTAGATTATTATACCAAAACCGTCATCTTTCGTCATCTAGCAACACTAGTCAAACCTTGAAGCTTTACATAAATTCTGGAGGCTTTGGAGCGGGAGAAAACTAAGGGATATGTCTTCCTGAGCCTTGAGTGAGGTAGACTTTGTAGTAATATAGATGATATCCCGTAGTAAGAGAATATCCAGGTATTTTCGAGGAATACCAAGTTTCCTCTAGTGAGAAGTGGAGTTCTCCATCGAGTTAGTTCCAATGGGACCTATCTCATAGCCCCATATAGAATGTCACCCATGGAGTTAAAGGAAGTTAAAAACCCAGTTGAGGAGCGCTAAGAGAAGAGTTTTATAAGACCTAGTGCTTCACCTTGGAGAGCCCAAGTTTTATTTGTTAAGAAGAAGGATGGGAGCATGAGGTTGTGTATAGATTATAGGAATTGAATAAAGTGACGTGAAAAACAAATACCTTTTGCCTATTGATGATCTCATGGACCAATTGAAGGAGTGTGGTATCATCAAGATTGATTTAAGGTCCGGATACCACCAAATTAGAGTAAGAGATGAGGATATACCTAAAATCACCTTTAGAACACTTAGGAATAATTTTGAGTTCACCGTGATGTCTTTTGGATTGACAAATGCATTTGCGTGTTCATGGACTACATGAATAGGATCTTTAGACCCCATTTAGACAAGTTCATGGTCATTTTCATAGATGATATACTCATCTATTCCAAAGACTCACGAGGAGCATGAACGTCATCCAAGGTTGGTTTTAGAGGTTTTGAATGAGAAGAAATTGTATGCGAAGCTTTCTAAGTGTGAATTTTAGTTAGAGGAAGTGAAGTTTTTGGGACATGTGTGAAAAGGAGGTATAGTTGTTGACCCCAAGATAGAAGTCGTGATGAATTGGGATAGACCAACCACGTAATGGAAATAGTAGAGTTTTTGAGTTTAGCAGGCTATTACAATAGGTTTATAAAAGGATTTTCTCATATCGCCCTCCCCCTAACCAAGCTCACTAGGAAGAACACCCCATTTTCATGAATCCAAGCTGTTGAGAAAAGCTTTCAAGAGCTAAAAGGGAAGTTAACCTCGACCCCAGTTTTGGTTCCACCTAACCGCAATGTACCTTTTGAGGTGTATTGTGATGCTTCGGGAAAGGGTTTAGGCGTGTGTTGATGCAAAATAGGCAAGTGGTAGCCTATTCATCTAGACAACTCAAACCTCACAAGGTGAACTACCCTACCTAGAGTTGGCCGCCATAGTGTTTGCCTTGAAGATATGGAGGCATCACTTGTATGGAGTAAAGTTTTAAGTTTTCTAATCATAAGAGTCTTAAGCACCTATTTGATCAAAAGGAGTTAAATATGAGGCAAAGAAGGTGGATGGAGTTTCTAAAGGACTATGATTTCGACCTAAGTTACCACCCTGCAAGGCTAATGTGGTCGCTCAGACCTTGAGCCGAAAATCACTTGCACCTATCTCACATGATGGTTAAAGAAGTTGAGTTAATAGAAAAGTTTAGGGATTTAAATTTGGGATGTCTGTGTTTGATAGGAGTATGAAGATGTGTCACCTTAGTGTGACCAGGAGGTTTAAGCAGGTGTCATTATGGCACAAGTGGAGAATGAGGATTTTAGAAAGACCTCAAAGTGGTTAGGCGGGTAAACTAAAGGGTTTTGAGCAAGGACCCGATAGTTTGTGGAGGTTTGAAGGGATGGATTTGCATACCGCAAGATGGTGACCTTAGAGAGACATCTTGAGGAGGCCCATAAAAGCCACTTCACCATTCATCCTGTGGTACCAAGATGTATCAGGATTTGAAGAAGATGTTTTGGTGGCCTGGTACCTGAATAATTAACCCAATACGTCTAGGTTTATTTGATTAATTACTAGACTTTATTTTTTGCTTCAGTTATTAACCATACTTTGAAAATACTTAATGAAATTATGAGTCATTTTTTTTTTAAAACATGATTGAAAACATGAGCCTCACGTAGCGTGAACGATAATCGAGATAAAGCAGAAAACTAACGGGCATATCATGAAAAGCACATCATATTGGCTCCATCATATGACATCCATAATTACATAACATATAGATATTTGTCTAATAGAGTTAGGCTAGGTGTAGTCAATCAAACAAAATATAAACAGAATATGGATGGAAAAAATCCATTAAAGGTACCTAATAATAATAATACCCCAAAGATAAGGATAAATATCTAAGCTCACGTGCAAGGTTTAGCGAGACGTTTCTTCAAGGATGATAAGCTGGTTCACAAGCTCAAGTGTATCTACCAAGTGAGAGCATCAACAGGAATCACAAACATTACCTTTACTTTCTAAAGACGAGATGGAAAGAAAGTAAGAAAGAGGGAGTGAGAAACTCATAAAAGAATCTCAGGAGGGTACTCACCTCATATGCATCGTGTCATCATCATCGTCCTCAGGAACCTCGGGGTTATTATGAAATAGTGAGCATGCTAAGATTCATTTATTGAGTTCGAAAATATACTTTACCGAGGTCGTTAGTTTAATCATGCGTCTTGTAATGCATCATAAACTTAGCATGTCATATTTATAATGAACTTTTCCTATCATATATCATTAGCATATCATAATAACATAGCTATGCATAAGACCACATCATATTCCTCATCATCATCTCATAAATACTATGCATAGAAGAACATCATATTTTTCATCATCATCTCATAAATACTATGCATAGAAGAACATCATAATCACATAATATGTTACTTAGTCCCTTAGGTGACTTAAAGTTACTTTCATCATCATTTTCCTGGGCCACCCTATACTCCACCCTTTTGGGAGTAATCTAGGTTATGAGCTCATACCTTACTAGTCGTCACTAGCATATACTTATCCCTTTTGATAAGTTAAAGTCCCAACTCTACCCTTTTGAGAACGGGTTAGGGGCAAGAATCACCTTTTCACCACCTATAGTCTGATGGGTCCAAAGGATCATTTTCTTAGGATCACCTTTTCACCACCTATAGTCTGATGGGTCCAAAGGATCATTTTCTCATAATTTTAAGTCACCATTAAGTCTTTGCATGTTATATCATAATATAACTCCCAATTCATAATCATCAGGATGCATAAACATTCTCATTGTTTGCAAAACCAACTATAACATGCAAACCATGAAGTCATTCAATGAAATCAAATACTTAATAAGCATCAAATCACTACATAGACTTATCATTTCAAACATCAAAGAGGCATCATCATAAATCCTCATAAAAGCTCCTTAAACAACCGCAACTTTAGAATCAGGTAACCTTATCATTATCTTACTTTCTTATGCATCTAAGGGATTCATTATCATTATTACCCTTAATTATAACCTTCAAGTACATTATTAAACCACATGGGACAGCATAGGCGCAAGGTTATATTTAAGGCTTTATGGTGTGCTAGAAGTTGCATCTTTAACCCTTTCTTGTTACGGCTTTCCCTATGATGTTAAAATTAATTACTAAACCAATTATGAATCATTTTCACTTATCTAGACATAATAAAATCTGATTCTTATAGCTTTTAAGGGTTCTGGACGGAATGTATAAATTTCATTCTTAGAGTCCTAGAAATCTTGCTTTTACGATTTTCTAGGAAGCTAGTTTTATCTCTAACATGCATAGAATCATTCCTTTAGCAATAAACTATAATTATCACAACTTCAAACATATTAAACCATCATCATACAGTACTACTAAACTCAGAAGTGGCTAATCATGAACTCACATAATTGCTTAAATTAACATTTTTAAGTAGAAGTAAGATACTAGTATCTCGTAAAATCTTTGCAAAGCCTAAAACTCTTTTAAAAACTAATTCTTTTTGTTACTCTTGAAATAAATTTTATAACTAAATCAGTAGCTTATTTAAAATCACTTTTGGCCTACCTTAATCATGAGGCCGATTTATACATTGAAAGAATCTTCATGATTAAAATTTTCACTTAAGATAAAAGGAGCAAGTCTTGAGCTTTAGAGATTTAGGTGATAACTAGAATCATAAACATGCTATGCAACCTCATTTTTTAATCTTGTCTTTATAAGGTGATAACTTGGAAATATAAACATGATATGCAAGACTTGAAATTTAAACATGATGCAAGTGCTTGAAATAAATAAGAAACTTAGCTGAGTGCACTGAGCTGGAGAGAAAGAATCTTAATAAAAGAAAAATAAGAAATCGGAGTGGCGGTAGTCCGCATGAGATTATAGAGAGAAAAGAATTTAATAAAAGAAAAATAAATTTGTAGCCCTGTTTCACCTACCGAAAAGAGAAGAGAATTCTTATTACATCTTATTAAGCTCCACATCAAGACTTCTTAAAGAATGAATTCTTTGACTCCAATAATCTTAAGGAAATTGAAAGTGAGGTTTAGAGTTCTTATTACCAAGGTTCCAACTTTGCTTGTGATACTTGGGCAAGTCTTTGAGCTCTAGGATCTTTAGGTGATGACATAAAATAAACATGCCATGCATTGATTCTTTTAGCCATTATAAAATAAAGTGAGAGCATAAAATAAATATGAGATGCATCCTCTTTATTATCTTTGGAGATTAAGTGACAACTTGAAACATAAACATGAAATGCAATCTTGGAATTTAAACATGAGAAAGGAAAGTTCATTTATTTATTCTTGAGAATTTAGTGATGACATTAAAAGTAAACATGATGTGCAAGGCATAAACTTAAACATGGATGCAAGTTCATTTTATTTCTTTACTAGAGCTCCTCTAAGACTTTTAGAGACATATAATTTCAACCCAATATATATATATCTTAGCAAGACAAAGTGAAAAATACATCTTTCAAGTTCTAAACTCAAGATCTTTATTTTTACATCATAAAAATCTCATTCTTTAAAGTTTTGCACGTATGGAATTTTCAAGCTTTAGAGGCCTAACTTGTGATGAATTTACAACCCATACTCAAGGTCCTCATCATCAAGCCATCATTTCATTCCTCTAGGCCATTTGGCCAAAACCATTAAAGAAAAATAAGGAAAGAAAAACCGAAATTATAAAGCTTTAAAAACTAGTGAAACCTTCAAGTTTTAGATTTAACTTGTGAAGGCTTTGCAACCAATATCAAGAATCTCATCATCAAACCATGGTCTCATCATAATCTAGGCCATAAGGCCGAATTAACCAAAAGAAAGAAGGAAGAAAATTGAATTGAAAAAAGCCATAGAAAAGGTTCATTGATTCAACATTTTTGAGCTAGAAACATAACTTGTCATAGCATAAATGAACTTAGAAACAACACCCTACCTGATTTTATTTGAAGGAAAGGAAGAGAACTTGGTTTCCTTGAGTGAAATGAAAGAAATCTCTTTGAGAAATGAGAGAAGAAGTTTCGCCCAAGAGGAGGAAAGAAAGAAAGCTTTTGGTGTTTAAAAACTAGAATTGTGTAAGTTATGAACTAAGGCCTCTAACACTCCTTCAAGCATGCCTATTTATAGAGATTTTGAAGGCTCATAAATGGACAAAGGGAGGAGGAAGGCTGGCAGAATTTCAAAGGGAAGTAGTAGAGAGGAAAACATGGATTCAAGACAAGTTGTATGAATTTAGGGAATTATGTTTCATGGTGACATTTTTGGCATTTTGTTTTAGTGCATTATTTGGCAATATTCTGATGCATTATGGCTCCATTTTTTCGGCCATTTGCAGCCCATGGAGAGAAATTTGTGTGTTCCATGTATTATTTAGGTGTAGGTATACTTTGCAAATTAAAGAATTTGCAATTAAGGGCTTAGGTGAATTAGTAAGCAATTTTGGTGTTTTTAAGCAATTTTAAGTTCTAATCAATCTAAATAAATAATTTTGACTCTAGATTAATAATTAGAATCTAATAACCTTTAATTTGAGCCTAATATTGCTTAGGTTTCGCTACGAATAAAATCTCAAAATCGCAAAACTTGGACAAAGAAGGGACAAAATGGTAATTTTACTTAAAAATTGCCCGAGACGCCGAGGCTAACTAATGGTTAATCATAGCTTAAAAACATGTTTTAAAACATTTTAGTGAGGTTCGGGCTTAGCGGACGCAAACAAAGTAAAAATACCCGAGGGCATTTTGGTCATTTCACGCGTCGGAGTCAAAATTAGGATTCTTCTCCTCTATCAATACACATAACACAAACAATCCCTTATTATCATCAAAACATCCCCTTGAGGATGGGTGGGGCCACGATCTCATTTTCTAGTAAAATAATCTCAGGGCATTTTGGCCATTTTACACGTATAGAAAATTGGGGTTTGCAACTCTCGCACAAATTGCTCCTAACCTTTCTTCTAGTGTTATATTCCTTTATTGAGGATTGTTCTTTTAATTATATGAAAAATTACCAAGGGAATTCTGGGTTCCACGAGAAAAATTTAGGAAAATTGGGTGTTACATGGCCAGGATTGAAAAGGATGAGTTGCTTGGGTTAGAAGTGCTTGGTCTGCCAAAGGTGAAGATCGAGCACCAAAAGCCTTCAGGATCGCAACCTCTGCCTTCCCCAGCTTAGTGGATAGCATATCCATGGATTTTGTGACCGCCTACCAGGACCGAGCTTGACCATTACGCTATTTGGGTAATACCAGTGTTATGAGTCCCATTTCCAACCTATCAAGATCACTTTTTCCCTAGTGAGGCTACATGGAGTTCCATCGACGATAATCTTGGATTG
Organism: Dalbergia oliveri; assembly: GCA_030441495.1. Classification (NCBI taxonomy): domain Eukaryota; kingdom Viridiplantae; phylum Streptophyta; class Magnoliopsida; order Fabales; family Fabaceae; genus Dalbergia; species Dalbergia oliveri. The sequence continues at coordinate 26,387 of JAMLFY010000320.1, read as the reverse complement.
AGATCCGGCTTTACGTCGCATTTTGGAGACCTTTCAAATGGCATTTGGTTCAAAGATATGTTTAAGCACGCTTACCACCCTCAAAACAGCATGGACAATCAGAGAACTATCAAAATGTTAGAAGATATGCTGAGGGCGTGTGTTTTGGATAGAAAGGGAGTTGGATAGGACCTCGCTTATTGAGTTCCTGCATATAACAACAATTATCATGCAAGCATCGGTATGGCACCGTATGAAGCCTTGTATGGAAGCTAGTGCCAGTGCCTTTGTGTTGGTATGAACCGGAGAACAAAGCATGTTGGGACCAGAAGACGAGGAAAACCACAGAACAAATAAGAAAGATTAAGGATAGAATCTTGATGGAAAGCCAAAAGAGCTATGCGGACAAGCGGCGAAAGCCATTGGAGTTCCAAGAGGGTGAACATGTTTTCTTAGGATTACCCCCACTATAGGCATAGGTAGAGCCATGCGAGTCAAAAGTTGAGTCTGATTCTGGTCTTTTGAAATTCTTCCAGAAGTCGAGAAGGAGCTTACAAAAAGCCTACCTCCCACCTGTAATCTTCATGACGTCTTTCATGTCTCCCAGCTTAGAAATACCAATCCAATCCTAGCCATATGTTAGAACCAGAGAATGTGTAGTTAAGGTAGGACCTAACTTTCAATCTACCACAACGAGGATCGTGGACACCGTGTCAAGCAGCGAGGAATAAGTTCGTTCCTTTGGGAAAGGAGCGAGGGACGAGACAAGACGGAAGATTTCAGGTGCTGAGCTAGAATCCGAGATGGACGAAGTATCCTAAGCTTTTAAGGTAACGAATTTCAAGGTCGAAATTCCTTTAAGGAGGGGAGTAATGTAACGCCTCGATTTTTTCGTTGATTACAAATGACCGATGCCTCTAAGGTCATTTTTATCTGAATTTTAGAATAGCCGACGGATTCTCTGAATAGGTCAACTCAATGTTTGAAGGGGATTATATCTGTTATGTTTGATATTCAAGGTGAAAATCTAGTTTTTCAACTTTCTGCAAAATGACCAAAATACCCCTGCTTGCTTTACGAAGGGTAAAGGTGCCATTTGAGCCTAGACTTTTCCTATAAGTTCAGTGATGTTTTTGAGTGGATTGTGATGTTTAGTCAGCCCAGGAGGTCCGAGAGTTTTAGTGCAAAATTACCATTTTGCCTATAGAACATGTATACCAAGCCTAATGACGTAATTAAGCAAACCTAAGCAATATTAGGCTTTAATCGAAGATTAATTTATTTCGATAATTAATCTAGAGTCAAAATAATTTATTAAGGTTAATTAGAACCTAAGATTGCTTGGTTAAACTCTAATTACATCTTTAATTCAAGATTCCTAGTCATGGAATCTTGAATAGTGTTTTCCTTTCCAATTCCTTAAATTAAGGAATTGTGCCCATACATTCATTTGACTAAAAGAATGGTTTTAAATTGTTAATCTAGTAAGACCACCCCTAAATCAAGTCTTGACAACCTTAATTAACTATTACCTCACCTAAACACTTTCTTACAAACTCCTAATCAAAACCTTAATCAAAGAAACACCTAAACACACATTAAACCACAATTACATGAACAAATCATCCTTCTCCCTTGGCTGGAAATCTAGCCAAATGCATACCCTTAGAAATAGTCACATGTTGATTTTATTTCACTCCTAAGGCCATACCTCAAGCCATGCTTTGACCATACCTAGCCATGCTTTCAACCATGTCTTTGAATGACAAGTTTTTGAAGATATTTTCCTTCCCCTTGGCCAAGAGAAACCATCGGCCATCCTTCCCTAAATCAGCCTCCATTGTTTCATTTTCTATAAATACCAAGCCTTGAAGAACTTGGTTACACTTTAGAAGCTTTGCCAAGTTTAGTTTTCTTGCATTTTCTTCATTTCTTCTCTAAGAGTTTCTTCATCTTGCTCTTCTTCTTCCTCCCACAAAGAAACCTTTCCACCACCACAATCCACCACAAACAACCTTAAACCACCACTCTTTCACCTCAAACCACCTCTCAAACACTTAACCTTTCTATTTCCAAGCTTGCTTTCTAAGGAAAAATCATCTTCCTTGAGTTCTTCCTTTGGCCAAATCCTCCTCCTCCTCCAAGAGAAGATTTTGTCTTCTCATTCCTTCAAGAACACAAGCTTCCTCTCATTTCTTTCAAGACTTCCTTAGGTAGGGTTTTATTTCAAAAGTTTTACTTGTTTTCTTTAAGATAAGTTCTAGTTTTCTCTTGGTTTTTCAAGCTTTTCCTTCTTTCTTTTTCAGCCTTGAGCCATTTTGTGTGAAAAACTTTTTCTTGATGATGAGGTTTCAAGATAATGGTCCTATGATGCCATGTGAGAAACCTCTAAAGCTTGAAAATCTTGATCTTGGACCATATATGCTCTTAGTTTCTTTCCCTTTTCTTTGCTCAAAGTTTTCAGTTCTCTTTTCCTTTCCCTTTAATGGTTTCGGTTTCCTTTTCCTTTATTGGTTTGCTTGCATAAGTATTGACATGCATTCATGTTCTGCTATGCTACTTACATGCACTAAGATTCATCATAAAAGACATGACCTTGGATAATTACTTTTATAAAACTTCATAATGAACCTTTGCATGTTTAACCTTTTCATAATAAACCCAAGGTTCCTGGGGATGTAAACAATGACATTAAAGTTAGCATTCTTATGAGATTCTTTAGCAAGATTCTCACCCTCTTTTTCTCTTTTCCTGTTACGTCTTCAGTTCGATGACATTCGTTCGTGATCTTTGATGACACACTGATATGGGAGGTGACTACGATCGAGATCATCAGTCATATCACTTTGAGGGTCGTTGTGCTGTGTGTATTGCATACATGGGCTGTCCATTTGCATCCCCGGTCTCCAGCTTTTGCTTTACCTTTACCTCTCCCTATCCCTTACGATTTCTATCTTCAGAGGATGCGGCCCGTGACAGAGACTTTCCAGCCCAACCTTCATCTTCGGAGTGCGTGACTATCCGTAGACATTCCCCTCATCCCTCATTGTGGAGGGACCCTCCGAGGATCTCTTCTGCTGACCCCATCCGGAGGGCTCCCTCCTTTGTGCCTATGGCCGTCGAGAGGGGCAGCCAGGACCCGGTCTCTACCGAGGCTTGTGAGGCGTGACGTCAGCCCAAGAGGACCCTCGCCGAGGAGGCCACGCGCTTCGCCGATCCCATGCCCACGCCCGCTTCGTTGGGCTATATCGAGGAGCTTTGTCAATTTGTGGGCTACATCTCCGTCCGAGGAGTAGCGCCATCCGTAGGCTTTAGAGGGAGGGTTTGTTTTTAGCCAGCTGTATCTTTTGGGACACCCATGTATTTGTTGTTTATGTTTCTGTTGTTTTATGTTTCCTGCTATATGTTTCATGTACTGGAGTTCTTCCATTCTTCTGTGGGATGACTTTGTGTTTTTATTCCAGTTGATGTACCCAGTTATGTACTAAACTATGGTACTTAGTATTATGATGGTTGTTCCTATGGTTGAGATGTTCTTATTTGCTTTTGTATTGCATGATTTATTTTCTCTTCTGCTTTACGTTTCGTTTATGTAGTGTTTGACGGCTCGTATTTTGTTTTACATATTTGTAAAATTTTAGTCGTATTTTCCGCTAAGTAATTTTACAAACGAGTTTAAGGGAAATAATAACTAATAGTTAATCTTAATACGTCCTAGGTGTGTTGGGTTAAATATTAGGTTGTTACAATGGGAATGACAACCAATTTTTTTAAAAAATGAAATGGGAGTCGCCATCAATTTTAATTATGGCCAAAATTAGAAAACCTTTTGATTTTCAAATTGGTCTTTTGAAAGAGATTTGAGGTTTGGAGTCTGATTATGATTAAGGAAGGGTGGAAACTTAATCCCACTACACCCCATACATTCGTATAAATTTGGTTACCCTAGAGCTCATTTTGCAAATTAATTATGATTTTAATAATATTTATTTTTCCCCAAAAGTCATAATAATTATACAAGAATAAAGTAAAAGAAAAAAAATTAAATAAAAAGAGAATAAAATTTAAAGAAAAGTTAATTTTGACTTGATAGTTATTGGCTACGCGATTATCTTTGGTACAATGAGAAACTCAAAGCCACGTCGTTCTATAGAAATAATTATGTGTTTGATTGATTTTATTAAAGAAATAAAATAAGAGAATTCCACCTTTGCATAAGACTCAGGATAGTGAAACTATACAATAAATCTTTATATTCTGTGAAACTTGAGGATGACAACTCATACATCAACATCACAAGTTGTTGCATGGATTAAAAATATTTTTTTGAAATATTAAAAATAATTAAAAAAATCCTAAGACACATAGAAAAAATATAAAAAAAGATAGCCAAAAAAAAAAAACAATTCACAAACAATAAAAACTCTAGATCACTAGCTCAAAATAAATCCCTAGGAGTTTCATGAAGGTGCATGAATCCATGCCCATCAATGTCACAATGGATCATAGTCATGGGTTCTCCAATTAATTGCACCACTAAGGTGTACACAAGTGACCACAAATGATCCCTTCCATCTAGACTTCGGCCTCCCAGCCATCAGCTTTACCCTTGGGCTGATGCAACAAGACTCACTACCCCTCACAAGGTTTTTGTCTCAACAAGGGCTGGTCATGAGACACCTTTAGATTGATGACTGATAGGTGGAGTATGTAACATCCTAGTTTCTTTAGATATTAATTGAGGAAAACTTAATAGGAATATTAGAATTCTGGAGAACGTGGTTATGATGAGCACGGTTCCATGAGCGAGTACAAAAAAAAAAATTTTGAATAGTACTTTGCGTGCTTGCAGCCCGCCAGGCCATCGAAACTGGAGAATTTGGGACCCAGAGGTGCCCAAAGTTAGGGAACATGAAAATAAGATTAGACAAGTGTGGAAATGATAATGTTATGCTTAGAATTGCTTTACGGGTATATTTGGTAGATTCGGTACGGTGTTTACCCGTTCGTGAGATTTCGGTGTCCCTTTTAACACTGAAGACACTCCTATTACTACAACTAGATAATATCCCCCAAATCAAGACAAGTGGAAGGCCAAGATTTAATCTTAAATCCAAGATCAAATCTAGCATCCATCATAGCCTAGTCACTAAATTCATCATGATTTTTTAACAAATATCTTGCCTTGCATTTATTACAAGCCTAGTCACTCAATCTTCTTAACCAAGCCAAGCATCAATTCTCGGCCTTGCAAGGGAAAAACCAGAGGGTGAAGTGCCTCCATAGCCAAGAACTCCATCTTGCTTTCATCTCACAAAAACCCTAGCTTAGAATCATCAAAACCCAAATCTTCCTTCACAAAAATTGATCTACACTTCCACCTCTACAATTATAATCCATTGAAATTTCAAAAACCTCACCCTTCTTGCACATCCATCATAGATCAGAGGAGGGTTTGAAGTTGTGTGGGAGTTTTGGTTGTGAAGAAATCCCACCTTGAAGCAAGCTAGAGATAGAACTTGCTGAACCTTCAAGAGTAAGGGTTTCCGCCTTTTGTGAAATTTTTCAATTCTATTTTAGCTTGCCCTGTATTTTGAAAATTTTGATGATATTGATGATTAACATATTGATATTGATGTATGAATTTTTGTGTTGTGTTTGGATGGTTTTAAAATGGTTTTCCTCAAGTGAAATTGGAACTATGTTGCTTACCAATTTCCGGAATTGGAACTTTTCACGAATTTTTTGGAAATTTTGTGGGTGGTCTCATGAGCCATGAAAATTATATGCTCCTCCTAGACTAAACACACAAATTTTCTTAGGGTTAATTCTAAGGTTTGATGCCTCAAAAAAATTAGGAACCCAATTGTAACTCGCTGCTTGAATTGTTTAGAATGAAGTAACAAACTTGCCCGAATTTTTCATCATAGCAATTGATTGAGATAGCTCTTGAAATTTTTACAAATGACTAATAACATGTTTAAATACCTCTAAATTTTCTTGTACCATGATTCCATCAAATTATAGGGCTAAATATTTTGAGAACACAAGTCTGGACTATGAATTTGTGGCTTCTGACCACTAGATTTGCCTATTTTATTGAAATGTTATATAACTTTATTGCCCTGAAATTTTTACAGGTTGTTTTAGACACATTGAAGTGTCATGTGAAATTTTCCTTAAGGTTGGAATGGTTGTTTGGTATGGTAATAAATTGTTGTGCCTGGGACTTCAATTTTGGCAAGATAATGAGATGTGGAAATGGCTGAAATTCTATTTAGTATGTACATATCTTGCTGTGTATGTTTGAAACATATGGGGAAAATAGAAATAAGGCTTAGAAGAATTGAGAGGGAAGGCAAAAAGAAGGACTTCCCTAGAAAAGTTATGAGTCGAAGACGTATCGGCTAGGCATAGACCTGTGAATCCTAAATGGAAAAAATGAAGTTCGTGATCTTTAATAGGAATGAGCTCATGTCCTAGCAGTCTATGGTCCTCTGAAATTGTGAAATGTGAATGTATCTCTTTGTGAGAATAAGCCTTCCCTATGTTGAGAAAATTGAGAAGATATGAGAAATGGAGTTTCTCAATTGTACATGTTATTACTCGATCGATTATTGTGATATTATCTTTAGTTCCCGGCCTACTTTCAAGATTGTGTGTATGATTTTGTATGAATATTGTATATGCATGAATTACTATGCCTACCGTGTGTAGTATATGGGGGAAATTACCCTACTGAGAATTTTATAAATTCTACCCCAAGTTGTATGTATTATATTGTTTAGATTTTAGAGATGCCGTCCCTGTGTTTTTCCGTTATTCGCCACAATGGGTGTGCAATACCACCGGCTTTGGACGCATGTATGCTGTTGGTTATCCCAGTTTCCTCTACATGTTCTTCCATAGCTCCTTCAGGACTTCGGTATTTGCCGCGACTTCAACCCTGGTTTTCCATGACGATGTGCCCCTTCATATGGCCCATCCTGGAGCGTTTGAGATCCCCCTCGTTCCACCCGTATATCAGCCTGGAGGACGCACCTATTCGTCATCCTCCTCATCTGCTCCAGATCCTCTAAGGACCCAGTGCCCAGCGGAGGTGAGGTCATCGCCCCGATGGCCAACGGTTACGCACGAGGAGAGAACCTCAAGAGACGGATGCATTGTACATAGTAATAGGATAGTCTTAGGACCTTACTGGCCTGATGATGTATTATTAGTCTTCTTTTGTTACGTTGTATCTGGATGTTATTTTGATAGGGGAACTAGTCTTGTTCATTGCAGAGATTTTGACTAGTTAGGGTTGTTCTGGTTACCTTTTATGATAATGTATATATTGTAACTCTAGATCTTAGGTCCATATATATCTATTTGATTTTGGCTATGACTATATATGTAGTACACTTCTTTATTCCTGATGTTACGACTAGTGCATATTCAAAACATTAGTAATACCCCCTAACTACCATGTTAGTACTCAAGGAGAATGTAGAGTTGGATGTGTTCATTATGGTATTTAGAGTCACAATCCTATCAGCGGCATTGGACGACTATGTTTCCGTAGTAGTTGTTATGCATGATGATGCATATATATATATATGTGTGTGTGTGTATGTGTGTGTGTGTGTGTGTGTGTGTGTGTATACGACTGCGGTTGAAATGTTGTGGGTTACACACTTGGATTGGTATTGAGCCTGATCAACTCAATATTTTGTTTGGTGTGACAGGAATCAATGACTTCAAATCGGCAAACCAGGAGCGAAGTAGGGAATAATGTGGATATGATGAACACTTTCCATGAAATGGCCGCACCAATGAGGGAGCAAGCTGGTTGCTAACTCGATATGGAACGATTACACCGCAATGAGGAGCATCACCCGGAACCCATGAGGAATGAAGTAGATGTAGAATAGGAATAATTGAGTTTAGAAGGCTAACCCCACCTTTTCCAGGAGCTTTCTATCCTACACAAAGAGAGGAGTGGATCAAGGCAATGGAAAAGATTTCTCCAGCTTCTACCCTGAGTATAGATTCAAAAGGTAGCTTTTGCCACCTATATGCTGAAGTAGATGCTCAATCCCTGGGAGGACTAGAGGACTTTTAAGCCTCCTGCATCTTAAGTCACCTGAGACATCTTTAAGGAGGCTTTTTATCACAAGTACTTCCCCGCTTCTTGAGAAATGCGAAGGAATTAGAATTTATGGCCCTTAGACAAGGTCCTATGAGTGTGCAAGAGTATACCGCCAAGTTCGAGGAACTTTGCAAATTTTCTACGATTTACCAGCGTGACCCTGACGAAGTTTGGAAATGATGAAATATGAAAGGGGTCCACGTGAAGATATTGAAGCGCGTGAGCCTCTTGGAAATTCGAGATTATCCTACTTTGGTGAACAAGTGTCAACGCGTTGAGGAGTCTAACAAGAAGTTGGCAAACCTAAGGTATACGCAAAACAATGTCATGTAAGGATTATAACCTAAGGTCCTCAATTTCAAGCCTATGCACTAATCTAAGGGAAGATTTCCATAAAACAACAACAACAACAATAGTGGAAAATAGATTCAATCTCCAGTCCGGAGGCAATAAGGGAATGTCTTAAATGTGGGAAATATCACAAGAACCGGCCTTGTTGGACCACACAAATCACATGTCCGGTGGGAAACCAGGATACAAGATCTTCAGTGTCTAATAAGAAAGCTCAAGGGCCCCAGGCCACAACAACAGGACGTGTTTCTGCTCGTATGCCAAGAGGCTTCTCATCTTTATTCTTACCGAGGTAAGTGTAAAATAAATGAAATTATCTTAGACATACTTGGATGATTCGGGTGCCTCCCATTCTTTCATATCCTATGACCGTGTACAAAAGTTAGGATTACCTTGTTCTAAGTTATCATATGAACTCTTGGATCCACCCTACTGCGAATCCTATTAGAACTGTCATGCATGACCACTTCTTTTTATAAATGCCAAGAATTTAATGCAAATTTGTTTTGTCTACCTTTGTTGGCTTAGAAGTCATTTTAGGTATTGTAATGCCCCAACTTTTACGTCATTTACAAATTACCGAATTACCCTAGGTAATTCTATATAAATTTGAGACCAAACAATCCTCAATAAAGGAATATAACATTAGAAAGAAGTTATGAGTGATTCCTGAAGAGTGCAAACCCCGAATTTCTGGATGTGTAAAATGACCAAAATGCCCCCAAGTTATTTTACTCAGAAATGAGGATCGTGGGCCCCACCCATCCTCAAGGGATGTTTTGATGTTAATAAAGGATTGTTTGTGTTATGTGTGTTAATAGAGGAGAAGAATCCTAATTTTGAGTCTCCACGCGCGAAATGACCAAAACGCCCTTGAGCCGTTTTAACTCCGATTTGCGTGCCAACTAGTTCGAACCTCACTAAAATATTTTAAAAGGTGTTTTTAAGTTATGAATGACCCTTGGTTAAGTCCGGATGGTCCTGGAATTTTGGGTTAAATTACCGTTTTTGCTGTCGTTGTAGTTTGCAAATTTTGAGATTTTCGATTTGTCTAACGAAACCTAAACAATATTAGGCTCAAATTAAAGCTTATTAAATTCTAATTACTAATCTAGAGTCAAAATTATTTATTTAGATTGATTAGAACCTAAAATTGCTTAAAACACCCAAATTGCTTAGTAATTCACTTAAATCCTTAACCGTAAATTCTCTAAATTGCATGAATACCTTGCCTACACCTAAATAATACATGGAACACACAAAATCCTCTTCCACAAGGCTGTAATGGACGAAATTATTGAGTAATAAGTCAGAAAATTATTACACAAAAATCCAAAGAATGAAAACAAAGAATCATGAAAACATGGAAACATGATTCCATGTTTTAAGCCACCAAACAAAATGATTTTTCTTCCTTATTTTTTTTCTCTAATTTTTGGTCAGATTTCCTTCCTTCCTTTGTCCATTTATGAGCTGCAAAATCTCTATAAATAGGCATGCTTGAAGATAGTTTAGATGCTTAGTTCATAACTTACACAAATTCTAGTCTTAGGAGCACCAAAAGCTTTCTTTCTTTCTTTCTCTTGGCCGAATTCTCCCTTCAGCTTTTCAAGGATATTTTGCTTCATTTCACTCAAGGAAACCAAGTTCTCTTCCTTTCTTTCAAATCAAATTAGGTAGGGAGGTGTTTCTAAGTTCATTTTATGCTAAGACAAGTTATGTTTCTAGCTCAAAAATGATGTTTTCATGAGTTTAAGTTTTCATTTTCAGTTTCTTCTTCCTTTCTTTTTAAAGTATTTTGGCCATATGGCCTAGCTTATGATGAGACCATGGTTTGATGATGAGATTCTTGAGTGTTGGTTGCAAAGCTTTCACAAGTTAGATCTCTAAAACTTGAAGGTTTTACTAGTTTCCAAAGCTTCTAAAATTTCAGTTTTTCTTTCCTTATTTTCCTTTCATGGTTTCGGCCAAATGGCCTAGGAAGGAATGAAATGATGGCTTGATGATGAGGACCTTGAATATGGGTTGTAAATCCATCACAAGTTAGGCCTCTAAAGCTTGAACATTCCATTTAATGCAAAAATTTAAAGAATAATGTTTTTATCTTGAGGTTTGAATATGAAATATGTATTTTTTTACTTTGTCTTGCTAAGATACATATATTGGGTTGAAATCATAATTTTCTTAAAGTCTTGAAGGAGCTCTAGTAAAGAGATCAAGTGAACTTGCATCCATGTTTAAGTTTATGTCTTGCACAACCATATTTATTTTATGTCATAACTAAATTCTCAAGAATAAATAAATGAACTTGCATATCTCATGTTTAAATTTCAAGCTTGCATTTCATGTTTAAATTTCAAGTTGTCACTTAATCTCTAAAGATAATAAAGAAGTTGCATCTCATGTTTATTTTATGCTCTCACTTTATTTTATAATGGCTAAAAGAATCAATGCATGGCATGTTTATTTTATGTCATCACCTAAAAATCCTAGAGCTCAAAGACTTGCCTATGAATCATAAGCGAAGAAATGAGATAATTGGAGTTAAAGAATTTATTCTTTAAGAAGTCTTGAGAATTGGAGCTTAAAAAAAAAATGTAATTCTTCTCACTCGGTCCTGTGCGGACTACGCCGCTCCGATTGCTTAAGATTCTCTTCTCCCTCTACGGTCCTGCGGATGACGCCGAGTTCTTATATCATGTTTATATTACAAGTTCTTGCATCATGTTTAATTTTCAAGTCATCACCTTAAATCTTAAAGATAAAGAAATGGAATTGCATATCATGTTTATAATTCCAAGCTATCACCTTATAAAGATAAGATTAAAATAAGGTTGCATAGCATGTTAATAATTCTAAGATGTCACCTAAATCTCTAAAGTTCAAGACTTGCTCCTTTTATCTTAAGTGAAAGATTTAACTATGAACATTCTTTCAAGTTATAAATCGGTCCCATGGTTAAGTTAGGCCTAAAGTCCTATGACTTCTTTCAAGTTTAACAAAAAGAATTAGTTCTAAAAGAGTTTTAAAACTTTGTAAGAATTTTATGGGAAGCTAGTAATTTTATGTGTACTTAAAATGTGATTTGATGCTTATCAAGAATTTGGTGTCATTGATTGATTCCCTGGTTTGTATGTTATAGTTGCTATTGCAAACAATGAAAACTTATGCATGAAATAAGGACATATTTTGTTACCTGGAAGAAAGTGTATCACTTAAGAGTGCAATTTGGAAAGATTCTAGCTAAGGAAAGATTTGGTATTTAAGCGTTCCATTGTGACCCACCTCTCTTTCCTAATCTCCCAAATGCATGATTATAGTTGATATATATTATTCCAAGAATAAGACTGTAAATAACAAAATGTTAGAATTATTATGAATTGCGAGTTGTAACATGCAAAGACTTATTGGTGACTTAAAATTTATAAGAAAATGATCCTCTGACCCATCAAACTATAGGTGGTGAAAGGTGATTCTAGCCCCTAACCCGTTCTCTCAAAAGGGTAGAGTCAGGACTTTAACTTATCAAAAGGATAAGTATATGCTAGTGACGACTAGTAAGGTATGAGCTCATAACCTAGATTACTCCCAAAAGGGTGGAGTATAGGGTGGCCCAAGGAAAATAATGAGGATGATAAGATTTTAAAGTCACCTAAGGTACTAAAGAAATAAATTATGTGCACCATGTCCATGTGTAGCTATTATGATATTCTTCTGATAACATACATGAGTTGATGATGAGAAATATGATGTTCTTCTATGCATGTTATATTAATGATGATGATGAGGAATATGATGTAATGATAAAAGAAAAGTTCATTATAAATATGACATGTTAAGATTATGATGCATTATAAGACGCATAATTAAAATTGGCCGAATCTTGGTAAGAGTATTTTGAACTTAAAATTTAATCTTCGTATGTTCACTATTTTATAATAACCCCGAGATTCCTGGAGACTTTGATGATGACACGTAGAAGGAGATACCCTACGAGAATTCTTTAGTAAGATTCTCACTCCCTTTCCTTTATTTCCGTCATTGTCTTCAGACTTCAGATGCGACATTCGTCCTGTCGTTGACACCCCTACTTGGGAATTCCACTATGATCCGGTGCATCATTCGTATCACTTTGAAGGAAGGTGCCGGTTTGTCTTTATTTACGTAGGTCGTCCATTTGCACATCCTGCCCTTAGTTATCGTTTTTTCTCCTACTTCTCCCTATGGCGATGAAATGGTTTTCGAACATGCACGTCCACTTGATGAAAGAATGTTACGTCTGATCCCGCCTCATCCGCTGTCCATGGTTTTCCAAGTATAATCCACGAACGAGATATTCTGAAACTCATCCTTCAGAGGACCCTCCTACTCATGCTTATTCTGAGAGCTCCGTTCCTACTCTCCCACGTGTAAGAGAGGGTAGTGAGGAAACGGTTAGCCGAGGTTAGCAAGAAGATCGTCCATGCGACCCCAGCCCGTGCATCTGTGTGCCCTCTTCCGAGGAAGCTCGCCAGCGGATCGGGTTCTTCCCCGTTTCCAAGACAGTGGCCTGAGAAAGTTCTTAAGTAGTCTTAGAGTGTTATACATCCCAGTTTTAGAGTAGCCTCCCAGCTTTTAAGGTCATCTAGTTTAGGGGCATGAATTTCCTTATAAATAGTTTCCTATGGTGTGAAGGTGTAAGATATGATGTATGAACTTAACTCACCTTTTGAGTGAGGTTATTGTATATATGTTGTGATGTGCATTATGGATGTTATGTGATGGAGCCAATATGATATATTTAGATTCTTAAATGTCTTATTTTACTACCGCTTAATCATTTATGTTATGCGCGGCTCACGATTTCAATTATGTTAAAAAAATGGCTTGTAATTTCATTAAGTATTTTCAAAATATGATGAAAGAACCAAAGCAAAGAGTAAAGTCTAGTCATTAATCCAATTCAACCTAGGTGTACTTGGTTAATTACTAGAGTGTTACAGGTATGGATTAGCTTGTACCAAATTATGTGCTTTTGCATTGTCCAACTAGAACGCTATATTTCTTCTCATGTCTTCCTCTATTCCGTGGTTCCCTTTCTTTACTTAGACCTAGTAACACCTAACCCTAGTAAAGGTGCCGCAGGAATATGTCCTCCTCTCGGCTAATGAAGCCGAGTATCTATGACCTCAACACGACTCCAGTGAGGGACTATCCAGATGTGTTCCCAGAATATTCCGAGTTTCCGCCGAGGGAGAAGTTGAATTCTCCATTGAGTTGGTTCCATATCGGGTTATTTCCATTGCTCCTTATAGGATGTCCCCCTTAGAATTGAAGGAATTAAAGTCACAAATTGAAGAGCTACTAGGGAAACACTTTATTAGACCTAGTGCCTCGCCTGGGGAGCCCCGTCTTTGGGTAAGAAAAAAGGATAGGGTATGAGGCTTTTTGTGGATTATAGGAAGTTGAACAAGGTAACGATCAAGAACAAGTACCTTCTGCCAAGAATTGATGACCTTTGGATCAATTACGTGGGGCAATTGTTTTAAAAGATTGACCTTAGACGGGTTACCATCAGATTTCAGTTCGGGATGAAGGACATCCCCAAGACGCCTTTAGAACTCCAATACGGACATTATGAGTATAAAGTAATGTCTTTTGGATTGACCAATGTCCGCGGCATTTATGGATTATACTGAACGAATTTTTCGCTCGTACTTGGATAAATTTGTAGTTGTCTTTAATAGACGACATACTTATTTATTCAAGGACTGAAGAAGGACGAAGAGCATCTTAGGGTTGTGTTACAGAATCTAAGGGAGAAGGAAGTTGTATGCTAAAACGTCAAGTGTGAATTCTGGAGGAGAGGTTAAGTTCCTTGGTCATGTGGTATCACGAGAAGGAGTTTCCGTAGATCCCAAAGTAGAATCCGTACTAACGGGAACGACCACTACGGATGAGATTCAAAGCTTTCTTGGATTAGCTGATACTATAGGCGATTTATTATGGGTTTTCCCAGAGCTCTACCTTTGACCAAGTTAACTCGAGAATGTTATCAGATGGACGCCAGGAATGTGAGAATAGTTTTCAGGAGTTGAGAAGTTCACCACGGCTCCCGTCTTGCTTACCCCTAATCAGGACCCTTCGAGGTTTATTGTGATGCTTCTAGTAAGGGTTAGGGTGTGTGCTTATGCAGCATAGAAATGTGGTTGCTTATGCCTTCTTAGCAGACCTACGAGGTGAACTATCCAACCCATGATCTTGAGCTTGCGGCTCGTGGTTTTCGCTTAAAGATCTGACACCATCTTTATGGTGTACAATTCAATGTCTTCTCAGATCATAAGAGTTTAAAATACCTCTTTGAGAAGATTTGACATAAGAAAAGACAGTGGATGGAATTCCTTAAGGATTACGAGTTCAATCCAAAATTACCACCCAGGCAAGGCAAACGTTGTGGCTGATGCATTGAGAAGAAGTCCTGAAGTGTAGCATGCATGATGATTAAGGAAACGGAACTAGTAGAAGACTTCAAGAAGCTTAGCTTTAGCACGTCTGTTAGCCCTTAAGGTGTGGCATTAGGTCAGATTAGAATAACAAGCGAGTTCCAGGAAACAACTTTGGTTGCACAAACTGAAGATCAAGAGCTTCAAGAAATTTTAAAATCAACTCACACTAAGAAGTTGCCCAATTTACCACAGACCAGCGAGGTATATGGAGGTATAGGAGATGTCGTGTACCTGAAGTGGTACTCTCAAATGAGATTTTGAAGGAGGCACACAAAGGTGAATCTGTAACACCCTAATAATTAACCCAATACACCTAGGGAGGTATTGATTAATTACTTACTCTTTGCTTCAGTTCCTTAATCATGCTTTGAAAATACTTAGTGAAATTACGAGCCATTTTTTTTTTAAACATAATTGAAAACGCTAGCCGCGTGAACGTAATGATTTAGCAAAATTTAAAAGACACATAGGAATTTACAAACATCACATCATAATATATTGGTTCCATCATACAGGATCCATAATTACATATCATATAGATATTTTGCCTACCAATAGTAATAAGACTAAGTGTAGGCAATCTAATAAAACATAAATAATATATGGATGGAATGACATCCATTAATGGCACCTAGTAATAACACTTGGGATAGGGATAGATATCTGAAATATACGAGTTAAACTAGCAAAGATTCAAGTTCAGCTACCCTAGCCTCAATGTGATTCACGAACGCTTCCTCCGTTTTGAAGACGAGACTAAGAAAATAGAGGGAGTGAGAAACTTATAAAAGAATCTCAATAGGGTACTCACCTCATGATGCATTGTGTCATCATCATCGTCCCCAGGAACCTCTGGGTTATTATGAAATAGTGAGCATGCTAATATTGATTTATTAAGTTTGAAAATATACTTTATTGTTTGTTTTAATCATGCGTCTTATAATGCATCATAAACTTAGCATGTCATGTTTATAATGAACTTTTCCTTTCATATATAATAACATAGTTATGCATAAAATCACATCATATTCCTCATCATCATTTCATAATACTATGCATAGCAGAACATCATATTTCTCATCATCATCTCATAAATACTATGCATAGCAGAACATCATATTCACATAATGCATTTACTTAGTTTCTTAGGTGACTTAAAGTTACTTTCATCATCATTTTCCTGGGCCACCCTATACTCCACCCTTTTGGGAGTAATCTAGGTTATGAGCTCATACCTTGCTAGTCGTCACCCATACTTATCCCTTTTGATAAGTAAAAATTCCGTCTCTACCCTTTTGAGAGAACAGACTAGGGGGCAAGAATCACCTTTTCACCGCCTATAGTTTGATGGGTCCAAAGGATCATTTCCTCATATATTTTGAGTCACCTTTAAGTCTTTGCATGTTATATCATAATACAATTCTTCATTCATAATCATCATAACATTTTCTCATTTATAGTCTTATGCCGAAATAATATATACCAACTTGGAATCATGCATCTGGAGATTCCCAGGAAGAGAGGTGGGTCACAATGGACACGCTTAAATACCAAATCTTTCCTTAGCTAGAATCTTTCCAAATTGCACTCTTACAGGATACACTTTCTTCCAGGAACAAAATATGTCCTTATTTCATGCATAAGTTTTCATTGTTTGCAACAACAACTATAACATACAACCAGGGAATCAATCAATGACACCAAATTCTTAATAAGCATCAAATCATATTTTAAGTACACATAAATTACTAGCTTCCCATAAAATTCTTACAAAGTTTTAAAACTCTTTTAGAACTAATTTTTTGTTAAACTTGAAAGAAGTCATAGGACTTTAGGCCTAACTTAACCATGGGACCGATTTATAACTTGAAAGAATGTTCATAATTAAATCTTTCACTTAAGATAAAAGGAGCAAGTCTTGAGCTTTAGAGATTTAGGTGACATCTTTGAATTATTACCATGCTATGCAACCTTATTTTAATCTTATCTTTATAAGGTGATAGCTTGGAATTATAAACATGATATGCAATTCCATTTCTTTATCTTTAAGATTTAAGGTGATAACTTGAAAATTAAACATGATGCAAGAACTTGTAATATAAACATGATGCAAGAAACTTGGAGCGCGGTATCGCATAGGACCAGGAGGAAGAAGAGATCTTAAGCAACTGAGCGCGGAGTCCGCATAGGACGTGAGGGAGAAGAGAATTACATTTTTTTTTTAAGCTCCAATTCTCAGACTTCTTAAAGAATAAATTCTTTAACTCCAATTATCTTATTTCTTCGTTATGATTCATAGGCAAGTCTTTGAGCTCTAGGATTTTTAGGTGATGACATAAAATAAACATGCCATGCATTGATTCTTTTAGCCATTATAAAATAAAGTGAGAGCATAAAATAAACATGAGATGCAACTTCTTTATTATCTTTAGAGATTAAGTGACAACTTGAAATTTAAACATGAAATGCAAGCTTGAAATTTAAACATGAGATATGCAAGTTCATTTATTTATTCTTGAGAATTTAGTTATGACATAAAATAAATATGGTTATGCAAGGCATAAACTTAAACGTGGATGCAAGTTCACTTGATCTCTTTACTAGAGCTCCTTCAAGACTTTAAGAGAATTATGTTTTCAACCCAATATATGTATTTAGCAAGACAAAGTAAAAATACATATTTCATATTCAAACCTCAAGATAAAATCATTATTCTTTAAAGTTTTGCATTAAATGGAATGTTCAAGCTTTAGAGGCCTAACTTGTGATGGATTTACAACCCATATTCAAGGTCCTCATCATCAAGCCATCATTTCATTCCTTCCTAGGCCATTTGGCCAAAACCATGAAAGGAAAATAAGGAAAGAAAACTGAAATTTTAGAAGCTTTGGAAACTAGTGAAACCTTCAAGTTTTAGAGATCTAACTTGTGAAAGCTTTGCAACCAACACTCAAGAATCTCATCATCAAACCATGGTCTCATCATAAGCTAGGCCATATGGCCAAAATACTTTAAAAAAAAAAGGAAGAAGAAACTGAAAATGAAAACTTAAAAGAAAGCTCATGAAAACATCATTTTTGAGCTAGAAACATAACTTGCTTAGCATAAAATGAACTTAGAAACACCTCCCTACCTAATTTGATTTGAAAGAAAGGAAGAGAACTTGGTTTCCTTGAGTGAAATGAAGCAAAATATTCTTGAAAACTTGAAGAAAGAAATCAGCCAAGAGGAGGAGGAAATGAAGCTTTTGGTGCTCCCAAAACTAGAATTTGTGTAAGTTATGAACAAGCTTCCAACTATCTCAAGCATGCCTATTTATAGAGAATTCAAGCTCATGTATGGACAAGAGGAGGAGGCAAATTTTGGATTCATGGGAACAAAGGAAGGAAAATCATTTGTTTGTTTAAGGCATGAATTATGCCATGTTTTATGAATTTTTTGGCATTTTGTTTTAGTGCATTATCTTGCAATAATTCTAATGATTATGGCTCAATAATTTCGTGCATTACAGCCTCATGGAAGAGGGTTTTGTGTGTTCCATGTATTATTTAGGTGTAGGCAAGGTATTCATGCAATTTAGAGAATTTACGTTAAGGGCTTAAGTGAATTAGTAAGCAATTTGAGTGTTTTAAAGCAATTTTAGGTTCTAATCAATTTAAATAAATAATTTTGACTCTAGATTAATAATTAGAATTTAATAAGCTTTAATTTGAGCCTAATATTGCTTAGGTTTCGTTAGACGAATCAAAAATCTCAAAATTTGTAAAACTACAAAGAGAGGGGCAAAATGGTCATTTTACTTAAAAATTGCCCGAGACCACCCAAGCTTAACCAATGGTTAATCATGGCTTAAAAACACCTTTTAACACATTTTAGTGAGGTTCGGGCTCAGCGGCACGCAAATTGGAGTTAAAACAGCGTAAGGGCGTTTTGGTCATTTCGCGTAAAGCTCAAAATTAGGATTCTTCTCCTCTATTAACACACATAACACAAACAATCCCTTATTAACATCAAAACATCCCCTTGAGGATGTGGGGCCCACGATCTCATTTTCTGAGTAAAATAACCTCAGGGGCATTTTGGTCATTTTACACGTACAGAAATTTGGGGTTTGCAATACTTGCACGAATTGCTCCTAACTTCTCTTCTAACGTTATATTCCTTTATTAAGGATTGTTTGGTCTCAAATTTTATATAATATTTACCTACGGAATTCGGTAATTCCTAATGACAGTAAAAATTATAGGAAAATTGGGGCGTTATATTACTCCCCTCCTTAAAAAGAATTTCGCCCTTTAAATCCGTTACCCTTAGAATAGCTTTGGACACCGTGCTTGCATATCTATTTCCAGCTCCCATGTAACTCTTCGTTTCACCTCGTCCCCATGCTACTTTGACTAGGGACAACCTTGTTCCTTAACGCTTAATTTTCGGTTAACGATTCTCGTGGGTGGTAAGTTAAACGTTAGGTCATCTCTTAATTGTACATGTTCTGGCTCTAGTACATGACTTGGGTCAGAATGATATTTCCTTAACTGGGAGACATGGAAAACATCATGAAGGTTGGAGAGACTCTGGTAGGGCTATACCGGAGGCTATAGACCTATTTTGCTAAGGATTTCAAACGACCAAGAAATCTAGGGCTCAATTTCTTTACTTTTATTGCTCGGCCTATGCCTGGTGGGTGATTCTTAGGAACACATGGTCCCTTCTTGAAATCTAGCGGTTTTCGCCGCTTGTCCGCATAGTTTTTCTGCGACTTTGAGCAGGAAGATCTTATCCTAATCTTCTTGATTTGTTCCGTCGTTTCCTCACAATATCCGTCCAAGTAAACTTTGCTCTCTGGGCTCATACCAACATAGAGGTGATTGACACTTCCGTCCATAGAGGGCCTCGTATGGTGCCATACGATACTTGCATGATAACTGTTGTTATATGCAAATTCAATCAGATGGCAGTACTTACCAACTCTCTCTTTGATCTAAAACACATGCCCTCAACATGTCCTCCAAAGTTTGGATAGTTCTTTCAGATTGACCGTCCGTTTGGTGATAAGCCGGCTCAAACAGACTTTAACCAAACGCCTTCTGAAAGGCTCCCCAAAACCGTGACGTGAATCGCGGATCTCACCGAGATTATCGACGGTCCGTGTAACCTTACTATCTCCTAATATATAATTGTGCTAACCTATCCAAGGAATAAGTCACCTTAATAGGTAAAAGTGGGCTGACTTAGTCAACCGATCCACTATTACCCAAATGGCGTCATGATTCGCTTGGGTCCTCTGAGTTCAGTTACAAAATCCATGGAGACACTATCCCACTTCCACTCGGGGATTGATAGGGGTTGCAACATTCCAGGGTCTTTGGTGCTCAATCTTCACCTTTTGACATACCAAGCATTTATTCACCCATGTGCACACATCCTTTTTCAATCCAGGCCACCAGAACATCTTCCTCAAATCTTGATACATCTTGGTGGCACCAGGATGAAGGTGAAATGACTCTTATGGGCTTCCTCCAAAATATCCTTTCGAGGTCACCACTAGCAGGTACACATATACGACCTTCAAACCTCCACAAACTATCATTCCCTTGGGTAAAACCTTTCAACTTATCAGCCTTACGCCTCTAAGGTCTCTTGAAATTCCGTATCTTCCCTTTGGGCTTGAGCAATTCTTTCCTCTAATTCACTTGTCACACTAAGGTGACAAGCTCTTATGCCCTTAGTGGTCAAGGTCATTCCTAGGTTGAGGTCTCTAAATTGCTCAATTAACTCAATCTCTTTCACCATCAAACGGGACACTTGTAAGGATTTCCTACTTAGGGCATCGAGCTACAACATTAGCTTTACCTGGATGATAGTTTAACCCAAAATCATAATCTTTTAAAAACTCCATCCACCTTCTTTGCCTCATGTTTAGCTCTTTTTGATCAAAGAGATATTTCAAACTCTTGTGATCAGAAAACACCTCAAACCTCATCCGTATAAATGGTGTCTCCAAATCTTTAGAGCAAACACGAAGCGGCTAACTCAAGGTCATGGGTGGGGTAATTTGCCTCATGTGGCTTGAGTTGCCTCGATGCATAGGCCACCACTTGCCTATCCTGCATCAGGACACAACCCAAACCCTTCCTCGAAGCATCACAGTACACTTCCGAAAGGCACATTGGGGTCGGGTAACACTAAAAAGGGGTTGAGGTTAGCTTGTGTTTCAGCTCTTGAAAGCTCTTTTCACACTCCGAGGTCCATGAAAAGAGGTGTTTTTCCTAGTTAGCTTAGTCAGAGGAAGGGAAACTGGAAAATCCCTTGATAAACCGACGTAATAACCAGCTAAACCTAAGAAGCTCCTTACTTCATTACCGTGGTTGGTCTTTCCCAGTTACAACCGTTTCCACCTTACTAGGATCTACAGCAATTCCTTTCTTAGATACTACATGCCCTAAAAATTTCACCTCATCCAACCAGAATTCACACTTAGAAAGCTTGGCATATAGTTTCTTTTCCTTAGGATTTCCAGGACTATGGTTAGGTGGCGTCATGCTCCTCGTGGGTCTCTAGAGTAGATGAGAATGTCATCTATAAAGACAACCACAAACTGATCTAAATAGGGTCTAAAGATCCTATTCATGTAATCCATAAAAATTGCCGGAGCATTGGTTAATCCAAAGGACATTGCAAACTCAATGGCCGTATCGGGACGAAAGGCCGTTTTGGTATATCTTCATCTCTCACCTAATCTGGTGGTAACCTAACCTCAAATCAATCTTAGAAAACATTGTTGTGCCTTTAAGCTTGTCCATCAAGTCATCTATCCTAGGCAAAGGGTATTTGTTCTTCACCTTCACTTTATTCAATTGCCTATAGTCAACACACATCCTCATACTCCCATCCTTTTTCTTCACAAACAACACAGGGGCTCCCCAAGGTGACGCACTAGGTCTGACAAACTTTTTCTCCAATAAATCCTCCAATTGAGCTTTCAACTCGGTCAACTCTAATGGGGACATCCTGATGGGGCTATGGATATGGGACCTGCATCCTAGCAATTTATGGAAAACTCTATCTCTCTTGGGGAAACTCTGGTATTCTATTTGGAAATACTTCGGGATAATTTCTTACTATCGGTATCTCATCGATACTTTGCTCAAAGTCTACATCACTAGCGGCTAAGAAAATATAACCTTTACTCTCACCCTTACACAGTCCATTTCTACAGCGTTATGTAAAGACTTATGGGTTTCTTAGGTCTAATGGGAACAGGAAGAAAAGTAATGGTTTCTCATAGCAAGTTAACAGTACACGGTTGGCTTCAAGCCAATCCATGCCAAGAATCACATCTAAACCTTGCATGGGTAAGCAAATGAGATCTAAAACAAATGATCTATTCTCAATAACAAAATGGCAATCTAAACAACATTTACAAGTCCTAACGGGTTTTCCAGGAGGGTAGAAACAATAAGGTCAAAAGGAAGTCAGTTATATGCAAGTTAAGGGTTTTAACACACGAGTGGGAGATAAAAGAATGGGAAGCGCCAGAATCATACAGGACAATTAAGTTTCTACCATACATATTACACTTACCTTCCACGAGATTTTGACTTTGTCGTTTCTTCACATTAACGGTGAATACCCTTCCTTGGTATTCTGCTTGGATTGGGGGTTGGCGGGTTCCTCTCTGCATTTCGGGAGTAATGACCTGGTTTTCCACAGGTAGCACACGTTTGTTCCGGCTCGACATGGCATGCTCCCATGATTCTTGCCGCACTTGGGACATTCCATGGATGGCACGGGTCGTGGAGGTGCTGCGGACCTCTTTGTGGTGCTTCCCTTTATTGTTATTATTGTTGTTGTTGCGATTGTTGGGATTATTATAGCGGTTGTTGTTGTTGTTCGGTCTTCCTTGATGAAAGTTCCTTTGTGGCACTTGTGATCTTGATTGATGTGGAAATGGAGGTCGATTTTGCCTCTTGAACGTTGACCTTGAGGTGTCAGCTTTTGATGATATTCTCAGGTTTGAAGTACCCAGCTTCTCCGCCCTTCTTCAATGATGCGGCATTTGTTGACTAAGGTAGAGAAATCCCTAATTTCCAAGTGCGCAACCTCCACATTAAGTTCTGCCTTTAACCCTGACTCGTATTTAATGCATTTCCAATACTCATCAGGGTTACCTTGGTACATCCTTGAGAACTTAATGAGTTCCTCAAATCTGCAGGATACTGAGCCACATTCATATTCCCCTGGACAAGTTGCATGAATTCAATGTCCTTAGCATTTCTAACCGTTCTAAAGTACTTCTCGTAAAAATGGACCTTGAATAATTCCCAATCAATGTCCACTTCGGTTGCCTCCAGGAGTCTTCACCAGCCACCAAAGGGCATCACCCTCAAGCATGTGGGTGGCAAAAGTGACCTTCTGCTCCTCGGAACATGGAACTACAGCAAAGACCTTCTCAATATTCGAATCCATTCATCTGCTACATTAGGATTTAGGGTCCTTGAAAACATGGATTCGCCTTACGAAATTCCCCGAAACGAGCATGTTCGGGAATTTCATGTCCTTGATTTATATTAGCTTGACGGTCTCGATCCATCCGTTCCATCATCATTCTCATGGTCCTTGCTACGTCGCGAAGTGCTTCAGCGGTCTCATTATCTTGGTTATCTGTCGCGCTCCTAGTCCGTTGTCGTCGTGCCATTGGTCCCTATACACACAAAACGGCAACACTGAGGTGATTAGGCCAATATTCCATGCAAAGTGAGCAAGTTACCATGGCACTTTCAACATACAGTAGTCATGTATTTCTAATCCTCAAGCTCATCCTAATGATAAACATCTACACATGACATTACTAACGTATTATGCTTTAGAAGCATAGCCAGCCAATCCCTCCTCGCTAAGGAAACCTTGATACCAAAATGTAACACCCTAATAATTAACCCAATACACCTAGGCAGGATCTGATTAATTACTAGACTTTACTCTTTGCTTCAGTTCTTAATCATGCTTTGAAAATACTTAGTGAAATTACGAGCCATTTTTTTAAACATAATTGAAAACGTGAGCCGCGCTAACGTGAATGATTTAGCAAAATTTAAAAGACACATAGGAATTTACAAACATCACATCATAATATATTGGCTCCATCATACACATCCATAATTACATATCATA
The DNA here is from genome assembly GCA_030441495.1 of Dalbergia oliveri. Classification (NCBI taxonomy): domain Eukaryota; kingdom Viridiplantae; phylum Streptophyta; class Magnoliopsida; order Fabales; family Fabaceae; genus Dalbergia; species Dalbergia oliveri. The sequence goes on along the minus strand of JAMLFY010000320.1, from coordinate 2,267 downwards.
TAGATATTTTGCCTACCAACAGAATAAGACTAAGTGTAGGCAATCTAATAAAACATAAATAATATATGGATGGAAGGACATCCATTAATGGCACCTAGTAATAACACTCCAGGGATAGGGATAGATATCTGAAATATACGAGTGAAACTAGCAAGGATTCAAGTTCAGCTACCCTGAAGCCTCAATGTGATTCACGAACGCTTCCTTCGTTTCTGAAGACGAGATGAAATAGAGGGAGTGAGAAACTTATAAAAAGAATCTCAGTAGGGTACTCACCTCATGATGCATTGTGTCATCATCATCGTCCCCAGGAACCTCGGGTTATTATGAAATAGTGAGCATGCTAAGATTGATTTATTAAGTTCGAAAATATACTTTACCGAGGTTCGTCGGTTTAATCATGCGTCTTATAATGCATCATAAACTTAGCATGTCATGTTTATAATGAACTTTTCCTTTCATATATAATAACATAGTTATGCATAAAATCACATCATATTCCTCATCATCATTTCATAATACTATGCATAGCAGAATATCATATTTCTCATCATCATCTCATAAATACTATGCATAGCAGAACATCATATTCACATAATGCATTTACTTAGTTTCTTAGGTGACTTAAAGTTACTTTCATCATCATTTTCCTTGGCCACCCTATACTCCACCTTTTGGGAGTAATCTAGGTTATGAGCTCATACCTTGCTAGTCGTCACCAGCATATACTTATCCCTTTTGATAAGTAAAAATTCGTCTCTACCCTTTTGAGAGAACAGACGGGGCAAGAATCACCTTTTCACCGCCTATAGTTTGATTGGTCCAAAGGATCATTTTCTCATATTTTTTTGAGTCACCTTTAAGTCTTTGCATGTTATATCATAATACAATTCTTCATTCATAATCATCATAACATTTTCTCATTTATAGTCTTATGCCAAATAATATATACCAACTGTAATCATGCATCTGGAGATTCCAGGAAAGAGAGGTGGGTCACAATGGACACGCTTAAATACCAAATCTTTCCTTAGCCAGAATCTTTCCAAATTGCACTCTTAGGAATACACTTTCTCCAGGAAGAATATGTCTTTATTTCATGCATAAGTTTTCATTGTTTGCAACACAACTATAACATACAAACCAGGGAATCAATCAATGACACCAAATTCTTAATAAGCATCAAATCATATTTTAAGTACACATAAATTACTAGCTTCCCATAAAATTCTTACAAAGTTTTAAAACTCTTTTAGAACTAATTCTTTTTGTTAAACTTGAAAGAAGTCATAGGACTTTAGGCCTAATTAACCATGGGACCGATTTATAACTTGAAAGAATGTTCATAATTAAATCTTTCATTAAGATAAAAGGAGCAAGTCTTGAGCTTTAGAGATTTAGGTGACATCTTTGAATTATTACCATGCTATGCAACCTTATTTTAATCTTATCTTTATAAGGTGATAGCTTGGAATTATAAACATGATATGCAATTCCATTTCTTTATCTTTAAGATTTAAGGTGATAACTTGAAAATTAAACATGATGCAAGAACTTGTAATATAAACATGATGCAAGAAACTGGAGCGGCGGTCATCCGCAGAGGACCAGGAGAGGGAAGACATCTTAAATTCTTGAGCGCGGTAGTCCGTATAAGGGAACCGGCGAGGGAGAAGAGAATTACATTTTTTTTAAGCTCCAATTCTCAAGACTTCTTAAAGAATAAATTCTTTAACTCCAATTATCTTTATTTCTTTCTTATGATTCATAGGCAAGTCTTTGAGCTCTAGGATTTTTAGGTGATGACATAAAATAAACATGCCATGCATTGATCCTTTAGCCATTATAAAATAAAGTGAGAGCATAAAATAAACATGAGATGCAACTTCTTTATTATCTTTAGAGATTAAGTGACAACTTGAAATTTAAACATGAAATGCAAGCTTGAAATTTAAACATGAGATATGAGTTCATTTATTTATTCTTGAGAATTTAGTTATGACATAAAATAAATATGGTTGTGCAAGGCATAAACTTAAACGTGGATGCAAGTTCACTTGATCTCTTTACTAGAGCTCCTTCAAGACTTTAAGAGAATTATGTTTTCAACCCAATATATGTATCTTAGCAAGACAAAGTAAAAATACATATTTCATATTCAAACCTCAAGATAAAATCATTATTCTTTAAAGTTTTGCATTAAATGGAATGTTCCAGCTTTAGAGGCCTAACTTGTGATGGATTTACAACCCATATTCAAGGTCCTC